>SSNP01000062.1:1808941-1864928 GCA_006937955.1 Pachypanchax playfairii
CCTCATTTTGTCTCTCATAGTTGAGGTATACCTATGATGAAAATTACAGGCCTCTCTGATCTTTTTAAGTGGGAGAACTTACACAATTGGTGGCTGACTAAATACTTTTTTGCCCCACTGTACATACATTTTATTAATGATTTTTTTTTTTTTTGCAATCGAAAAAAAATATCAAAGTGTTACTAAGATCAGACCTAGACCAAAAAAAAACCTGTATCCCCGAGAAACGTTGCCCACCAACGTCATGATTTATCAATATTAACATCAAAAAGGCAGGAAATCTCACTGTTCACATGAGAATGGGTTTAGGAAAGCCCTGGGGTCAGTAACACAGCAAAATCAGGAGTGTGGGAATGTAAGTCTTTGTGCAAACAAACTCTGAGATACACTTTGTTTCTCACTTCTCAAGGCCTCACAGCAGCAATCAGCAGGAAAATCGTATTTCATCATCCTGATCCCCCGTGGACTGAGAGGTTTCCATTCTTGTCTCAAAACAGTTAGTCTATCCCCACACTAGTGTTCACAGATCATGATTAAGCCACACTGTGTCAAACATAAAGATGGTGCAGAAAAAGTAAACACCTTAGTTGAATGTCGTGCATTCAACTGAAAGCCTGCACTGAAGAAAACTCTGATGAATTTCCTCTGCGAGACAGCTGGGCACAGCAGTCCAGATACGGTGAGGAACTCAGACATTCGGCGTGGACTCTGATAAGAGTTGATGCTCTTACACGTCAAGAGTACAAAACTGAAAGGGGTTCGAGCACGTGGCTAGGATGCTCTACAGAAGCCTTCCCAGGGAGGTGTGTCGAGCATCCTTCCGGGAGAAAACCCCGCAAGGATGCCGGAGGGATTATATCCGTTGGCTGACCCAAGAACGTCTTGGGATCCCACCAGGAGAGCAAGCGAAAGTATCTGGGAAAAGGACAGTCTGGGTCCCCTTACAAGGGCTGCTGCCCCCACAACCCGAACACAGATAAGCAGAAAATGAACAAACTTTTAGCAATTTTATAGAACATATTACTATTTGATAAAAAAAAAAAAGGAAGTAACACGTAGATTAGATATGTTAAATTCCTCCAGTTTACCTCAGCCAGAATGCCTCAAAGAGTTTAGTTTAGAAATCTATTTAAAACTGACATAAGGTGAGTGGCACACAACAGCAAAAGTGTAGCTGTTTACGCTTTGAGAAGAAAATGTGAAATATTGCTTTAACAAAAAAAAAAAAACAACCAAAGTGAGATTTACAAGAGGAGTAAAAAACACTGACAGATAATCAGAGACAGAAATATGAAGCTAGAGCTCTATTGATCTGAAACAGCTTGTCTTTCATTACCTTGGTCCTAATGTTGCAAATGCATTAAACAAATATTTTTTTAAAAAAGGACCAGTTTACAGGGCTCATGTTCAAAAATATATTTAAGAATAAACTCTGATTAAATGAAGTGAATTACACTTAAAGAAAGATTCTGCAACTCTTCATAAAGTTATTTGTCCTTTAACATTTGAACATTTCAACTGAGTGGCTGAGTGCACTGTTCAGCTCAAACACGTTGCCTGTAGCAGGTAACAGTCAAAGCGTCATGACTCTGTTTACAATATTCTTTACACATGTATGCATAAACTCATATAGCCCATCATCTGATACTCCATCCAGGTTCAAAATCCATCCGCTTAAAGACCATGTCTTCAGTGTTGATCAGCACACAGTTAAGTAGCGTCTGTCTGCCTTGATGCTTATTTTATTCTTTCACAATAAAAGTCTTTTAGAAGTGAATATTCTTTGTCTTGTCCAAGTTAGAGGATTAAAAGATGATGTTAACGGGACATAATAAACCACTTCCAAGCGAATTAGCGGTTTTTGACATGGAAGACTTATTTAAGAGACTGTTTTGACTAACCAACTAACTAAAAATGTTTTTTTTTTACAATTTCGTGCTTTGGGTTCAGTTTGGGCATTTGTTAAGTAATACAGCTCATTATTACTGAGGCTCTCGACGTACTTATATCAGTGCACTGCGTCAGTACAGACAAAGACACTTGGACTTTTAAACCTTTTTTACAACGAAACACCACTTCTTGTACTTTACTTAGCATTGGCGATGCTAAAAGATAACGAGCTATGCGTTAGCTAGCTGATGCTAGGCCCCCTTCACTGGTTCATAACTACTATGATGCACAGCTTTTATTGCACCGACTGAACTTACCTCCTAAATGTGGAAATCAAAGAAGCTGAAGACGCTGTTGACTCCGTCCAACCAGATATCCAAAGTGAATAATCCTTCGGAGCTTGACGCTGGCTTGATTTCCCAGCAGCAGCTTGCACCTGACTACCAGAAGCTAACACGTTAGCACAACCGGCTAACTAGCCTCTACAAGTCAAGTTCGTTTACATCACCGTTTCTTAGTTAAAATAAACGTACCGCACGACTTTAGGGCTTGGTTCTTTTCCTGGGCGACTAATGATGGTCTCCGATTATTGCAAGAAGAAAAGCACACCTGCTGAGACCAAGCTACGTGTCTGTTGTGAGTGATTTTGCCGTTTGCAAGCTTCCCAACAGACGCAAGGTTTGCTGTTCTCTACCGACTGAAAAAAGTGGCTGTCGCAAAGTGATGATGTAACGGTTTTGTTCGCTTCATCGCGCTCAAATGTGACGTAGTAGAGATTAAATTATTTGCGAGGCTGTATGGAAGGCTGTTGTAAAATACAATAAAAACCTCACTAATAGTGAACAAAACAGTGGTAATACATAGTGACTCACTATGTATTTTAAACTAGTTTTTTAAACTAAAAATCAAATATATCTAAACATAGCATCCATGCAAACAAAAATAAAAAGCATTTTTGTTTCCACAACTGAGATTATTTTTGGGAATGCAAACTTTAAGATATGGATCTAAAAAAATAAAAGTGAACCTTTTTTAACATTTTCACATGAACATTGGATGTTAAATAACCAATTCTCCCAATCAAAAAGAGCATTTCAAATATTATCAAATCCTGATAAAACATTTTAAATATCTCAGATGTTATTCTCACTGGAACAAATCAGTTATTTTATTTAACATGTACTTCTGAAGAAATCTTTTGAATGAAAGGTGAAATGTATTCAGGAAGCAGTCCATTCAAGTAAAGGAAAACAAAGTCCACTTGCCTTTTTTATATATCTGGGATAACAGATGAAACTCATATCGACAATATAAACTTTTAGTCCACATGTTGGCAAATAGTAAATGTTGTGCACTTGTACAGTATATTTTTTAACTCAGACTCTGACTCACAAAGTGCTTTACACAGTTTGTCATTCACCCATTCATCTCAGACACACACACACACACACACACACACACACACACACACCCACACACACACAAGTGTGTTTTGGTATCCTTATGGGGACCGTCCATTGACTTCCATTGATTTTAGTAACTAGATTTATACCTAACCCAAACCCTTTTCCTAACCTTAACCATTACTGATCTATAACTAACCCTAAGACTAACTAAAACTCTATTCACACCATACCTATAAACCTAACCCCTAACCCTAAAAAGGGGAGTCCCCCTCATGGGGACCAGGCTTCGGTCCCCACAAGAACCCTTGGACCCAGGAAAGATAGTAAAAGTCAGGAAACGGGTCCCCAGGAGGTCAGAAATACAAACCCACACACACACACACACACACACACACACACCGAACCGGTGACCCTCTGGTTACCAGCTACACATCCTGAGCTACTACTGCCCCTTTACAATAAAATTGTATCTCAGCACGTCATCATCAGACATTCACATTGTGTTTTCAGAGACTTGCAATTACATTGTTACTAGAGTTTGTTCCAGTCATTCATGTCTGAAATTGTTCTTCTCTCCGTTATTATATAAGTAACGAACATCTCAGATAACATGTTAACTAGTGAAACACTGACAGTTTTCTTTTTAATCTGTGGATTTTTTACCAACATTCAAAATGAAACTTGAAAAATCTGGAACACATCTTGACTATTTGTAAAGAAACAATAAATGACCAATAATGAAAGAAGTATTGCTGATATCACCAATTTATTGTTGATTTTCTTTATTCAGTCAAGAATTCTCTTTAAAAAAAACACACAATGTACTAGATTTAAGAGCCCAAAATGTGTGAATGTGTTTCATTGAGAGACAATATTTAAGAAATCCTAAATGTTGATTAAAAAATTATATCGTAGATATGGGAATGTTTATTTTGTTTATAAAGAGCTCAGTGGAAATGTTTGTCTTCAATAATCTATTATATGATAAATCAGCTTGCCATATAGGTATGTAACTCAAAGTCTGTTTAAAACTAAATCAGTGGTACCAGTTCATTGTGTTTTAAAAACAGCATTAAAATCTCAAAATATATTCTGTAAAATCTCAGCTACTACTAAAATTAATAATCACAGTAACAACAACAATAAGGTTAGTTTGATCTTCCGCCTCATTCTGCGGTGCAGAAACGAGAATAAAATCAATCAGAAGATTTTAAATTTATTTGACATAAACCTGAACTTTTTCAACATATTGAGCCTTATATATTCATAGTTTCTAAAAATTCTCTTGTGGATTAGTATGCAGCTCAAGTTAACCCTGCAGAGCCAGCTGTGGTTAGTTTTGGCTTACAGTCGTTTTCATCTCCTACACGTGGATCCTCTGGGGAGGGTCTGAAAACCCAGAGATATCACCAAGCACCGAACATGTGATCCTGGGAAGTGTGCAACTGAGACTGGCATCCATTCAATGAATCGTAAAACACATTCTGGAAACAAAGAATGACTGTTAACATCCTCACTTTATGACCCAAAACTCTCAAACTCTGTCTATCTGTGTTAATTATGGAGCCCGTTAAGCTCTTAGTTGAGGTCTGTAGGTGTGATTCTGCTTTCTGTTTCCACTCCACTGGATTGAACCATGCAAGAGTGCAAATCTTCTAAAACGTAGCTGCAAATATGCAAAAACTTTGATTTAAATGAAAACAGGAATTTATACAGACAAGAAATCAGTGCTTAAACTGTGATTTTTTTTTCATGAATATTCACTCTGAAGCATCAAAAGTGGGTGTATTGGACGCATGTTGAATTCTGAGTTCAGTTTCTGTGGTTTTAAAAACAAAATGTTCTCCTGTTTTGTGTGTCAACATTTTGCACAGCGCCTCAGCTTTCTTGGAAACAGACATTGATTCACTGATGTGTTTCTGATTTTCTCGCTCGCTAACAGTTCCCATGCAAATCCAGGGCTCAACATCTGTGTCCTCAGTGGTGGTTGGATTCAGTCTGATGCCGTCCAAATGGTACGGTGAAAAAAAAAATCTTTCATAAGCCTCCGAAGGAATAAAGTCAAAACTAACATGAGGTAATGACCGAAACACGCACACCCCCCCTGTGGGTTCTGTTTCCCACTCAAACATTACCCGAGTGTGGCTGAATGTGATGATTGCGACAGACGGACAATGCTCTGTAACATCACAGCAAACAAACAGGAACACTGCTGCGAGGCTGCAAAATGAAGGCGATGAAGTGTGACAGACAGCAACAGTTCCTGCTGTGCAGTTTGTCGTTCAGACGACAAAACTCCGAGAGGTTTTCTGAGCGTGTGATCTTTAATCAGGGCTATAAACACAAACCTGTTCACCCACTGCAGAAATGATTCTGTTTGAGATTCTTTTGGCACCTGATGACAAAGAAGTCAAAGAGGCACGTTCATGTTTGTTGATGTTGTGCATGTAAATCTGTTAATTAATCAATTAAACTTGACACAACATGTCTGTGTTTAACTGTCAATAAGCCTTAAGAGCCAATCTAAAGATGAAATTTGACATTTCTGATTATTTTTGTCAAAGAAAGTCAGTTCAAAGAAGATAAACAAGACGTGATCTGGTTCCTCGTCTCTTGAAAAGCCAACGTGATTTGCTCTGAGGTCTGCAGCTAGACAGAAAGCAGATGAACACACTCCTGGAACATGTTTGAAAAACTCAAAGCCTATAAAAAGACTTGGCACATGGTGTTAGAAACAGACTTGAGATATATATATATATATATATATATCTTTTAGTTTTAATTTACTGTTTGATCCTGATGGATTAAGAAAATGTCAGTGTTAAGGCAGTGCTGACTGATGCAGTCTGTTTGGAGGAGAAACTGCAGCCACAGCCTGGTTTCTCATTTGTATTCATTGCTTTGGATTGTCTGTTCCCGCTCGCTCAGACCTTTTCTCTGGTATAAAAGTAATCAGCTTTTCACCAATCGTTCCGCGCTGAAAGAGGAACGATGGCGAGGCTCAGCAGTGGATCCACAGCAGCAGACACACTTTTACCACTCTGGAAGTTGTGAAGCTCAACTAGGATTTTTAAACAGGGATTATCAATTAACCTAAAGGGATAGTTCAGATTCTTTAAACGGGGGTTTCTGTGGAAAAGTTATGTTACCTGTAGTAAAACACTCTCTGAATGACTTCAGTTTGGAGAAAAGAAATTAGTTCTGATTGGTCTGATGGGATAATAAAGTAGAGCAGGTATTATGTGAATTTCTTTTTCATCCAAAACAACTTCAGTTTCAGACAATTAAAGTTTTTTAAACTATTAACTGATCACATTAGAATTACACTGCTATCCTGGAAATGTTGCATTCTACAGACAGCTAGCCATGTTGCTAATTTGATAATAATAATAATAATAATAATAATAATAATAATAATAATAATAATAATAATAATAATAATAATAATAATAATAATAATAATAATAGTTCCCACCAATGCCCTCTGCTCCTCACAAACGAGGATGGGTTAATTGCAGAGACATCATTTCTCCAAGAGGAAATAATAAAGTGTAAATTATTTATTATTATTTTATTTAAACTTTCTTGGAGAAATTTGGCTTTGCATTTGACCATTTTGACCATTTCTGCTGTAAATGGCGACAGAAATCTTCGTAGGTAAATAAATCTATGTAAAACACTAATGTAGCAGCAACTCAGCCTTACTGGGACTAGCTCATCAATCTATCATGATTAATCTATATTTCTCTATTTCTCATAGAGCAACAAGTGAGATGTTACCATCTATTTGTTATTTGAATATTTCAATCAGAGTCACAGATGTGAACCTTCTCAGAGGAAATGATTTAAAGTGTGTTAATTTAAAGGTTTTACAGTGACGCAATAACAGGTACAATCTGCAGGTGGTGAGGGATCAGATTACTAAACTTTGCGAGAATTAGTCAGTGAGATTATTGACTGTTGGTTGCACTTTTAGGTCAATCCATAAACAAAGTAATTTAAAACTAAAGTTAATCTCATATCTGAAGGATTTACTCTGTTGTGTCTCTGAGTCTTTACAGTTTTTAGAGCTTCATCCGGTTCATCAAAACATTTTAGTCTGAAAGGAAACAAACACAGATTAGTACCATCAGATTATTTTATTTAGCAAAATCTCAATCAAAGCTTTAGAGCAAAACAAAGACTGATTTAAATATTCTGGTAACTGAATTATATACAATGTAATAGTCTAATACTACCCGACACTGAAAGAAGAACTCTATAACAGCACTGAGCGTTCAGTCAGAAAGTCACCTGTTTTCTGCTGTCAGATAAAAAATCTTATCAGTAGCAGATTTTGGAAGGCTGTTTCAGTGAGGAGCAATAATTTATCAAAATCCTCGGGAGGCTCATGATTTCAGAGATTTAAAATAAAAACTCTTTCTGTAAATCCCAAACTACTCTGAAAAGGTTAAAAAAAAAAACAGCTGTTCTTTGTCATGCATGCCTGCAGTCTTTCTCATTAGAGTCTGCAGCTGGAGGGAGTCAAATACAGTGTTATATGTGAGCACAGGAAAAGCCACCGGGGGAGCCATGAGCAGACATCTGTGAGGGCTGGAGCAGGTTTTTGGCCGATTGCGCTCTGAGCCGACCACACACTTTTTCTATTTTTTTGCAGAAAATACAAAACATCTGTTTGCTGCAGGGTTTAAATGTAACTTTGTTTCTTTCATTCTTTGTACGTTTTAACTCAAGATTTAATGTTTGATGTTTTTTTTTTCCATTTAGATGTCAAATACTTGAACAAATTCGCTTTGATAATTAACTGAAATGTAAATAAAGAAGTAAAGTTGATGTTCGTGCCAAAAGAGATTTTTTGGTGTTATTCCCAGTTTAGCTGATACATATTTCGTTCCACTGACAGCTTTCGGGAGGTGTTGCACCTGGAGGCAGTTTTATTGCATATTGTTAAAATTTAGAAATAAAAAAGTTTTCACTGCATCCCGTTCATGTTGCGTCTTTGTTTCCTGATGGAACACGAGCACCTCGGGATTGGAAAGTCGCTGAGAGGTTAAGACTTCTGCCTTTAGTATGAGCGTCTGTCTGAGCACATCACGCATCCTTTAACCTGAAGAAGAAGAAGAATCACAGGAGAGAGATGTGTTGGAGGTCAGGGAGGATTTGAGTCATATTAACTTAATCTGATAAACATTTAACTTTGTTTCACAGAAGAAATATTTTCTCTAAAGGATTTGAATCACAAATTTATTCTAGCAGATGAATCTCTATGTTCTTTCTTTGGTATTACAATTAAAATTAAATGACGTTTCACACGTTTCATGATGATTAAAAGGTTTAGCCCATCGTAAGAGTGACCAGTCAGAAAAAAGCTGCTTTTTACAGTTTTGTTGCTACAACTTTCCAACAATTTAATCAAATTCAGTTTCAGAATTCTTATATAATGAAATGACTCATGACCTTTTAGTCAGTGGGTCAGCAGCGAGGTTAACCCCCCCCCCCCCCCCCCCACACACACACACACACCATAGCTCAATGTTAAGACCCTCCAATCAACCTAACATGCTGTGCAGAGACCTTCAGACGAAATGAAATTTAACAAAGCTGTATTGAACTAAATTAAAGCAACTTAAGTTTAAACTGAGATTAAACACCAATTTGTCAAAAATAAGAGGAGCTTTTGAAGAAGCAAAAATAAAACATACAAAAATCTAAAACTGGAACACGAGAAAACTAGAGGGTGTCGAAAACACAGAACTGGTCAACAGGGAAGAAAGCAGCCTGATCTGACGATGAGTTGGAGAAACCAGGGAGTATTTATACAGGAAGGGGTGATTTACAGATGGAGAACAGGTGTGTGATGAGTTGAGGAATAATGACAAGAAAACACAGGAAACTAATGAGAGAACACAACCAAACAAGCATCATCTAACCCAAAATACAAGTCTAACAGGAACCTCTCAGTAATGTCTATCAGTCTCATCACTCTGATAATCCCCAGCTTCAGCTCCACCTGTGGAATCAAGCCCCACCCCTTCCCTACCAGGTAAAACCCACACACGCACTAAAAGAACCTCCTAACTCCCTTCAGATTCGAGTTCCAGTCAAGATCCAAACCAGCTGCAATACGACAGCATCACTGTACAGTTTATACACCAGCATCCTGATACACAAGCTATTATTTACTAAATCTGACTAATGAGCTGTAACTGAAATTTAATTTAAAAATGGACTTTAAATTGGATTTTCACTCTTACAGTCATTTATTTTTGCAACTAAACTTTTAAATACTGAAAGTGGCACTAATTTATAATTTAAATGATCTGAGAAAAAGCGATTTGAATGAAGTGCACTTACTGCTGCGCAGCTCTGTAGTTAATTGATCTGTTTCTGAACACGTTGTTTTAATCTGATACATCCTTCATGTCTTGCTTCTGTTAACATTTTAGCTGCAGATGGCAGCACCTACATCGGGCAATGGGAAAAACTAGTTAAAAATAAAGTTAATTGTGCTTCCTGTTGACTAAAAGTGAAAATTACTTGAGATGTTTATCAGAACTTTATTGTTTATGTGAAAAAAGCAGCAGTTTCTAAACAATAACACGTGATAAAAGCTGTTTCTGCAACATTGCATTTGTTTTTTTCTCCTTAATCCAAGAGTGGATTTTCTCAGGTCTGACTAACAGCTGCTTCACTGATGACACATTTACCTGTTTTCACATCTCTTATGTTGTTTTTCAGATCTCTTAAGTAACCTGATGTGTATAAAAGGGAAATCTCTCTGCAGGATTATGAGTTTTATCTAACCTTTGCTCAGATTTGGAAAGAAAACCCTGTGAAAAAGCAGCCTGTGAACGAAGGTTGGTCAACAGTCAGCGCCGGAGCCGACCTTGACCCCACTTTCCCAGCCTTTCCAGTAAAAGGAGACCATTCCAGGGTTAAGTTGCACCACACTTCCATCCATGCCTGTTGTAATCACTAGCAGATGTTTGCAGAGAGTTTGAGATTTGGGACAGTGTTGTGTTAGATGACGAACGGGTCCACAGTTTATCAGTCAGAGCTGCGTTGAAACCGGATGGTGCATCACAAATACCTGAGGCTTCACGAACGCGGAAACACATTAAATGAAGCTATATGTTGAGTCTTGGTTAGAAAACTGAGATCACTGTAACATTTAGGACACTGTGTGAGTACACAGGCTGCACCCAGGCCACTACAAATGTTGCTTAGCTTAATAGATCCTTTTTTATTCTTACGGTTATCTAGCTTTGACAGAAATAAAGTGGATTTAAAAAGGGGGTCGCCATGTTTCTGTATTTTATTTTTATATGTCTCAAAAAACCTCCATCCATGTTCTAAGCTGGTGTTTATCTCATCATCATGGACAGGTTGCCCCTCCATCACCACACAGATAAACAACCATTTACACACACACACACACACACACACACACACACACACACACACACACACACACACACTCCTGGAGCCAATTTAGACCTGCAATTTATACGAAGGTGCAGGTTTCTGGTCTGTGTGAGGAAACCACAGTACCTGGAGAAAACCTGCATCTGACTGGAAGAGACCTGCAAAATCCATGTAGAAAGGTCTCAGTCGGGTGTCGAACCCAGAACCTTCTTGCTGCAAGGCAATAATGCAAAGCAGCTGAGCAGAAATAGGTCTGAATAAGTCAAACAGAAGTTTTTAATAAGATCGTGATGATCCGTAATGATGTGGAAACAGATTAGTATTTAATTTACAAACTGAGAAGCGTAAGAAGAGTGAAAAAGTTCCATCTGCAGGTCATCAAGCATGAGATTATTTTGATTTCTGCTGGAGCTTCATTAGTGTATTGAGTTAAATTTCAGACAAATGTAATTACAATGAGCAGTGAAGTAAAGCTGAGTATAATGCAGGGACATCAAAGGGCTGGTGAGTTTAGGATCTCAGCTGTTTGAGCAATTTTACAGAACAACAGTGACCTCTGCTGGACAAACTACAGTACTGGTTTAAAGGATCCCAGAAAAGTGATTATTATCAAAATAAAACTAAAATATTAAAGATGAATCTGAACTTTTTTGAGTTCTTGAAGGTTTTTTAATGATATTTGAGACAAAAATCCATTTCCTTCACATTTTTTCTCATTTTATTTCAGATCAACCAGCTTATTCTGAATCTTTTCGACCCTTTTGTTTATGTTTATTGTTGTTTTTGGTTTGTTTACAGACACCTACTGTCTTTTTTCATCCATTGGTCGAGTTCGTCCATTTCCAGCTCCAGAACAGAGGGCACATCTTCCTCAAACATCGGCCTGAAAGAACAACAGACGCACACAGAGAGGGGAGAGAAGATCTCAGGACGTGTGGTGCACTCAGATGATTGTGAGTAATCTTTCTCATGGTGTTTCATGTGAGGGGCAGAGACATTACAGATAAAAGATATGATGTCACATGATTTGACTTGCACGCAGGTTGGGTTTGAGTTACCAGGAAACTGCAGAGCGACCGTTTACTTTTTGCAATGCTTTGGGTGATATGGTGCAGTGGGAATTTAGGTTTTTTGTACAAGATCAGTAACGCCGAGGAATGAGGAAATATTAAATGAGAATGAACTTACATGGGTACTTTCTCTGTGCTGGATGCTTCCAGAAATGGATCTTCTTTTTTCAGCTCTAAAATAAAAAAACACCCTGCAGTTAGATTTTACAACAACAGCATTGAAATGTGTCACTTTAAACAACGGAAAGGTCAAATAAGTATGTTACATGTAAACAAGAAAGAAACGTCATCAACAAGAAAAAGATCTGATCTTTATTAGTGAAGGTTGTGCGGTGTCAGAACCAGCTCTGCGTGGTGAAATACACCAAACTAATGTTTTCTAAATGTCGTCTCACTGAGAGAGTTCATGTTATAAAACAGTGAATGTCAACTGGTGGTCCTAAATCAAATTAAATAAACTGAAAAACAGCTTTTAATCAGCAATGACTACAAAAGCATTCAACATTTAACTTATTCTTATTTTAGCAGTTCTTAGAATGTCACTTCACTTCCTACTATGATGCCGCATAATCAGCATGTCTCAGTGACAAAAAACACTCACAGAAGGAAAACAACACATGTACAAGTAAATAATATTAACCCGGTTGGTAGGCGGAGTCAACTAAAGGAATTATAGTATGTTTGTATTTAGAATAAAGTTATATTAAACACTCCAGTGGTGAAAAATAACTAAATATAATGTGCTTTTTGGCAAACAGCAAAAATAAATACAGACAACTGAAAATAATATTAAGCAGTGATGCAGATTTTTCCTTGCATAATAACCAGTGTGTAAGTGTGAGTCTGTAAACATGAACAAATGCAAATGAATAAATAACAGAAATTTTGAAGGAAAATTAATAAATCACATATTATTATATCAAGATACAATAACTAAACTTAATTTTCTGTTGGGGAAAAACTCTGGCCATTGCACAAATTTAGTTGATGACCCCTGTGAAAAATCCTTGAGATTGAAACATTTTTATTTTATTTTATTTTATTTTATTTTATTTTATTTTATTTTATTTTATTTTATTTTATTTTATTTTATTTTATTTTATTTTATTTTATTTTATTTTATTTTATTGAAACTACACATATTTTTATTTCCTTTAATTTGTTGCTTAAATTAAATCTGGATACCAAATTCAGCGTGAGAAATTTTACTGTAGAAACTTTTCAGTTTTACCATTAGTGAAGCTGCGTTGTATTTAAATTCATGGTGTATTGTTAATTTTCTAGAAATTATTATAAAAAAAATAATCTGTTTTTCCTGCAAAATAAAATACAAAAACTTTAGTTATACAGACAATTTCAAAGGTTGTGACCTGTCCGTGATCTGGACATTTACTAAACGGATATTTAATTGTCAGGTTTTAAATGTTTTGAACAAACAAAGAAAAATGTATCTGAAATCACTGTGAACCAGAATTTAAGAAGGCAATTTATTGTGTTTGTGTGAAACAGGAGAAATGAACAGTTCATGACTTCCTGTGATGAACGTACCTTGACTTGTGTTTTTGTTACACTTGAGTTTGACGATGATACCAATGATTATTGCGATAAGGATGAGAGCAGCCACTGGAATCAGGATGATGACAGGATCTAGACCGCTTTCTTCTTCTGGTGAATTAGTTGAGTTTACAGCACCGACATGCAGATCTACTGAAGAACAATAAGCAGATCAGTGATCAGAAAACTGGAACCAGCAGTACAAACTCTGGTTATTATCATTAGACCCATAAATCAGCCCCTCCTAAACCAGACCGTCTCCTCCTGAACAAAACAATATCTTTAAAATTACATTTACAGCAACTAAAACTGTTTTCCATTAAAAGAAGCATCTTGTGACATTTACTGCAGCTAGATTGCAGGAAGTTATGATGGTGAAATTCAACAATGAAGTTTTCATTTAATTCTGTTGCTGCTGACAGAAGTTTGTTTTATTAGCAAAAAAACTGTCTATTGTCTGTGTGATTTCTATCTAATTAAAAACAACTTCATCACTTAGATTTTCCTTCACAGACATGATTATCTATGATTATCTATCACATCATAAAAATGAATTGATCTTTATCTGCTTCTAAAATTATCCAGATTTAATCTCAACAGATTCCATCACGTAATTCGTTATTAAACAAAATATGGAAACTGAGTGTAAAATTAAAGAACCACCTTCAGCTGCAGTAACATGATGTTTTCATTTTCTAGCTAACTTTATCAGTCTCACATCTAATTTCAACCCACTCCTCTTTATGACTTTGCTTCAGCTTGTTGTGGTTTGTGGGCATCTGTTTGTGCACTTATATAAATCTTTGAAAGTGACATTTAACTCTTCCTAGATTGATGAGCAACAACAGCTGCTTCTCATTGTTGATGTGTTCCTCTTTAGCATTGTGTTAACACACACCTGTATGCTCCAGATCAGCAAACTGCCCAAACTTCTGCTTTAATACACATGATCAGGTAATGAAGTAGTTAATCTGCAACGCCTGGCTGCTACTTTCACAATGACGCAGCAGCGATGGATATAGTTTTTCATGCACATCTTTTCCATTTTGTCTCTTTAAATAGTTTTTTCTTCTTTCTTTATAATTAAAACATCCTGTTTCACTCTTAACTTATTACATTAAGAAAATCTCCCTGGTCTGAAATGATACAAATAGGAAAACAAGCAATCTATTTCATTCATTCTTGCCAACAGTGTATTTAAATTAAATTAAATTTTTAAAGCTATGATGACACGTCTGTTCATGTACATTCAACTGACATAAGTTTTCAATATTTCTGTCAGGAATTTGATCATTTTGGTCTAATTTGAGTTCATGATCATCATCATCATTTTTTTCTGTTGTTGTCCCCTCACCTTCATCTAGTTCTCCGATGAATGATGTGCTTCCATCTTCACTGGTTGATGTGTCTCCAACGTCTCTGGTTGTTGTGCTTCCAACGTCGCTGGCTGGTGTGCCTTCGGCTTCAACTGCTTCGGCTTCAACTGTTTCAGCTTCAACTGTTTCAGCTTGAACTGCTTCTGCTTCACCTGCTTCGGTTTGAACTTCTCCAGCATCAACTGTTTGTGTGTTTTCAGTTTCAGCTGCTTCTGTGATAGGATCGCTATCTTCCTCGCAAAACACTAAAATGCAACACTTCTCATTACTTTGGAGAAATTCATACTAATAACAAAGCAGTAAAACATAAACAAACAAGCAAATAAAGCGTAACCAACACATTGAACACAAATGAAAGTCATTGATTCTACAAGAGGATTAATTTTCCTTTTATAAACACTATTTGAAGGAGCAGCACCAAAACTGAGTCACACAGAAACTGCAGACTACCGTCAAAACGAAAAGTTGCGAAAAAAGTTGCCAAATTCAGAATTTAGAAAGAATGGAGAAGGTAGAGACGTTGGGCAACTAGTTCTGTCAAGACGTTGGACACAAAGATTGAATTGCTTTTAGAGATACTGTATGTGTTTAAATGAAACGGTTCTGTCGTATGTGTGAAATTTAACTTAGAGAAACTAAAAAAAACAGATTGATTCAAAAGGCTTAATGTTCTTGGTTTGAGGTAGTTTCAGCTGAAAGGAAATTTAAATGTGAATCACACAAACATGTTGGATCTTGTGCCCGTTATTCTATCTGCTCCGCTCTGCCTGGACTTCTTAATTCAATTTTAAAGAGACTGAAGCTTCTAAATTGTGTTAAAAACAAATCAAAGTTCTAAACTTTCCACCACAAAGTAACATTTGTTGTATAAAGAATCAGAGAATGAGACTGAAGCAGTGGGAGAAACGCAGGGAGGAGACAGAATAAAGGAGCGTGCGGTTTCTTCTTCATACACAGTAAATAAAGCGTTCCTTACCTTTCCCAGTCTGACTGCTCAGCAGCAGCAGGAGCAGCAGCAGACGTGACGGGGTCTTCAACCGGGGGCCTCTCATGTTACCAAGCAAAGAGGTCGACATGCTGCCATTGTGAACCCATTTCCTCTTAAACTGTCACAGCATCACACTTCCTGATATGACTTCATGTTTGAAAAAAAAAGCCACACGTACACCCACAGACTCCTTCAGATAAGTCACTCGGATGTGATGCAACTCGTTGTGTGCTTGTAGCTACAAGTCTGACGGTTCCTCGGCTGCAGCGCAGTCACATTCCTGACAGTCAGGTATGCAACTCAACAGAGAAAAGAGCTCTGAACAAACTCCAACCAAGGGAATCCACTTTCCTGAGAGTTCACACGTAGTTTCAGGTGGTTGGGCGTCTCTAACGCTCTGAATTCTCTGTGTTTCCTGAAACAAGTTCCTGCAGGATCCTCAGTCACGCAGTGCGGTAGATTAATAATCATGAATCTGAGGGTCATGCTGCTATGATTATCTCTGGGCTGATGGCCTATTTTCAAAAGACTCACAGAGGGTTTGTTTTATTTTGTTTCATTGGGGGTTTTTTTTGACAAAAGGCCCCAGACATGATGGTGGGAGTGTGTTTCCACATGAAGATTGGGGTTGTATCTACTAACTGTGTCTCATAAAAGCACAACAGAAGTGGAATTGAAAAACTATCAAGAAATATTTCCTTTAATGTCGATGTTTAAAAATGAGGCAAAAGAATCAGAATCAAGCTTTATTGGTCAAGTATCATTTGCACAAGGCAGGCAGACATTTTTCTTTGAGCTGCTGTCTACTGCAACAATGATGAGAACAGTCTGGAATCAGGAGGTGGAGAGGATTCAGACTTACATCTGCAGAAATACGACAAACAGCAGATCATTGAATGAAAAATCAGCAACTTGATACTGCTGATAAAAATGTGTTTTATTACAGAAAAGTGTTGAACAAACCAATAAAAATGATTTTATCACTTACATTTTCTTTCACAGAAACGACGATGTCTAAACTCTCTCAGTTTCAGAGTTTAATCTCATCATGAATTGATCTTTATCTGCTTCTAAAGTAATCCAGATTTAATCTCAACAGGCCCTGTGATGGACTGGCTGGACCTGTCCAGGGTGTCCCCCTCCTCTCACCCTGTCTGCTGGAGATAGACACCTGCTGCAACCCTGAACAGGAAGAAGGAGGTTCAGAAAATGGATGGATGGATCATCTCAACAGATTCCATCGTGTCATTCATTATGAAACAAAACATGTAAACTGAGTGTAAAATTAAAGAACCCCCTTCAGCTGCAGTAACATGATGTTTTTATTTTCTAACTAACTTTATTAGTCTCTCATCTAATTTCAACCCACTCCTCTTCATGACTTTGCTTCAGCTTGTTGTGGTTTGTGGGCATCTGTTCATGCACAGCTCTCTTCATGTCTCACCACAGTTTGTCAGTCACTCTTTGACTGTAACACTTGATGTTTTTCAGTTATTTACTTGCAGATTTATTGGTGTTTTTGTGAACATTGTCCGGCTGCAGTTGGGTCCAGGTTTTAGTGTTCAGACAGTTAAACTTCACATTTACTCTTGAACACTTTGGGATTTAGAAAAAGTTATGGTCGAATCCTGGTGCCCAAATCATGATCCTTCCACCTCCGTGCTGACAGGTGGGATCAGGTGTCATCATGTGGTTCAGTCAAGCTGCTGTTTCTTTGAGAGAGAAGAGACTTTCTCCTGGAAACCGTTTCAAACAAGTCCTGCTTGTTCTGTAGTTTCTACTTGTCATGTCATGTTTTCTTTTCTATTTAGGCTTTTTTATGTAACTAAGAAGGTGTGTTTCACTCTAATGTAACTGGTGGTAAATAGTCATAGGTGATACATTAACTTTATGTAAAATACGATTTAGAGTGACACAAATGGGAAAAAGTCAAATATTTCATTCATTCTGGCCAAAAGTCACTTCATGTGCTTCATGTTGAGCATCAACTCCTTGAGATCCCCCAAGATAACTGGATCTGATAGAGCTGCAACTTGACCTCAAATACACAGCAGAAAATAAAGAAATGAACTTTGATGTCACAAGGTGATGAAAAAGTCAGGAAGTCATGAAATAAGTAGGTTTCATCCTTTGATGAGAAACTGGTCGGGTTTTTTCATTCGCAGGGAGGAAATATAAAGTTGGACCTGACCAGTTAAAATAACCCTGGTAATAAAAACACTCACTGCCTCTGAGCGGGGAAGATGCGCTAAAAAATTTGAAAATCTAAATAAATAATGAGTCATGGGTCAAAACTTGCAGAAAAATATTCATGAATCCTTCTGACAGATAAATATTCTGTTTAAGGTTTTTAATGTTAGAAAAGGAAGAAGAAATTTTAAGATAAGCAGTTAAAAGTGGGAATAATAAGTTATCAAAACTGATTTTAGCCCAAATATTTTTAAGTGACAAAAAACATTTGAATAATTCATGTACTAAAAAACAAAATATTTGTGTATTTCACTGCTTAAAATCAAGTCAAAAAACAGGACACTGATCATACAGAAACAGGTAATTAAGCTCATTTGTCTAATTTTGGTGAGAGAGGTCATAAAAATTCCATATTATAGTGTCTAATCACTAAATATAATTACAATAAATAAAATTGTCAGGTGTTTAAACTAATGAGGTCTGTGAAGCATCTTTCTGTTGATCTCAAAGAGAGAACTTTGTTTTCACAACTAATTTTATTTATCTGCCTCATACTGGAATTCAGGGCTATACTTTACATTAATGTTCTGCTTTTATATCTAAACTCCGCATGATCTGGGCAAATGATGAGAATGTCCTCTAGACAGATACCACAGAGAGGAGACCTCCAGGTAGACCTACTGTAGTTCTCGATGGGCAGAAAACTACAACTGAACCAGCTCTGAAAGCAGCTCTCAGACTAACTACAAGAAACCCAAAATGTTTTTCTAAAGAGGCATCTGGACTTCTTTTACTGTTTGTTGCAGATGTTTCACCTTTCAAATGTTTCTTGAGATTTGGATGATGTTGACAGTCCAGTACAGTGAGGAGTGGTCAGACCCCTACAGAGGGGAAAATAAACAATCTCTCATCAGACGCAGAAGAACCAGATCTTCAGGTCCAGACTCAGCTGTACACCCACTCTTCTGAGGTTGGTAATGTTCAGGTGGTTTAAAGTAGAAGCTGTATACATTCAGCAGAGGAGGTTGACTCAAGTTGCATCTGTTCAGAACTTACAGTGCTGCAGTAAAACTGTCAGGGTTGTGGGTTGTTTTGGGTTTGTTTTATCTTCTGTGATGTGTTTCAGGGGCTTCCTGTCATTTTACTTTGTAGTGTTTCTTGTATTTCTTGTTTTCCTTCCCTCTGTTCTCCAGTTTTTTTGCGCTTAGTGTTTCCTGTGGTTTTATTTTGGTAAGCCTTCTTGTTTCCTGTTTCCCTGTGTTTTGTTCTGGGTGTGCTTTCTTGTGCTTTGGGGTTTTTGTATCAGGTTCTCTTCATCACCCTTCTGTGTGTTTCTCAGTGATAACATTTACTCGTCTTCCTCAGCTTTGTCTCTGGTTTTCAGTTCAAATAAAGTGTTTTATTTTTGTGTAACTCTGAGCCCTGTGAGTTTCCTCCTGCACCTTGTGTCTAGTTCAAACCTCCCTAACCTTGACAAAAACTGCTTCCAATGCAGTTTTGAAACAATCGAAGCTGTGAAACAGTTGATTAAGCAGCATCAGAAGAGACCCTCTCTCTCAGGATCTCACCTCTTCTCTGCCCTTCAGACGGCACTACAGATCACTGTGCATTAAAACCACAAGACACAGAAACAGTTTCCTCTTTCAGACCGTCGCCATGTTAAACAAACATGTTTAATGAAGAAATAACTTATTTTCTCATTAAATTAATTATATTTTGTCCTTACAACCTAACTTCAAACACCAATAAATTTTTTATGGTGGACGATGCTGCTAATGTGTCTCAAATCTCCTATGTTCTATGTCTAACACTGTCTTTTAATCCTTATATTCGTCTGTCTGCAAGTACAAATGAAAAAGTGAACCAGAATCAAATTCATTGTGTGTGACATATTGGCCAAATAAACCTGTTTCTGATGGCAACACTTTGCATAAACAAGTGACAGGTAACAATGACTTCATGATGAGGGTGTCAGTGACCCATATGGCTTTAACCATTGCCTTGATCACAACAACTTCTAAGCCTGGATCCCAAACCACGATCAGAACTGATGAAGGTGACACGTCAAGAAACAGAAACTGAAGTCCAGTGTAATTTTTGAAAGAACTTTTTGGATTGACATGTCCTGGATGGCTGAGAATCTACACAAGCCAACTGCAAAAAAAATCCTGTTTACAGGGTAAATTCACCTGGCTGACTTTTAGGATCCCACAGGCCTCTTAGTTTGCATGATCTGTTTAACAAACGAACCAGGAGACGCCTGCAGTGCAGGAGGAGCCTGACTGGTCTAAACTGGTTTCACAGAAGTCTCATCTCAGTCTAAATGAACATGTGGCCATGCTCATAATAAACTGTGCTTTAATGGTTCGTCGTTTAATTTGTTTATCACACAGAGTAAAGACCTGAATTGTTTTCTACTATTAAATCATCAAATTACTGTAGACTTTTCCCACAAAAATAAATAATGTCATGTTAATGCGTGAAGTTGTTTTATGTTGTTTGTTAAGTTTTATTCAGAAACCAATAAAATACATAAACCCTGATTTTATTCCAGCATTAAAGAGGAACCTTTTCATTTTCTTCACGGAACAATTTGACGACGGACCATTTCCGTTTCCGGTGTACGGTTGTCAACAGAGAAGCTACATGCGTGTTTTCTGACAGAGAGCATGGTGAGACTGTTTCACTCGACTAACAACAAATTATGTGATAATGAGCTGAAATTATTCACGTTTTTCTTTTATTTTTTTAGCCGAAGACTCAGAAAGGAAAAGCAGCGGAGAAAGTTGTTCATCCGTACAGCAGGAAAGCAGCTTATCTCGCTCGAGAGGAAAACAAACTCAAAAAGAAAGAAAGGTTTGTAAAAACAAAAATTCTGTGGGTTGTAGAAGGAAAGCAGTTGGTTCTGGTTCTAAATGTTTGGATCTTTTTGATGCCGCAGGTTGAAACATGAGAAAGCAACACGGCTGAACAACATAGGTGAGTTTTTGTGTCCAGATGTGTGTCCAAAGGGGGGCCTGGGGGGCACGGGCCACCCGTCCAATTAGACTGCCCCCTCCCTCGAGACAATCAAATTCAATCAATAACTGTTCATTAATCAATGATAATGATGTATTAAAATGTACTATTGGCTCTTGATTTGACAGATTTAGATTTTGGTTTACAGCCACTTAAATTATTATAAACGATCTATAATTAAAAGCTAGAAATGTTTTTAAGATTTACATGCGCCGCCCTTTTTTTTAAATCTCTGCCCTCCCACCAACAAAGATTTTCTAGACACGCTCCTGTTTGTGTCAGACACAGAAATCCAAATCAACAGTTATTAAACTGTGTTGCTCCTGTTGAACATCAGGTGAGAAGCTGCTGTGGTTTCAGAGTCAGCTCGATCCAACGAAGGTCACTTACACCCGGAACGATGCCTGTAACATTATTGAAAGGTCTGAAATATTTTTCTGTTTTGTTGTTTATGTTGTTCTTCCTGTTTATTTTCCTCTGATTAGACACAATAATTATGTGATGCTTAAAAAAACCAATGCACTAAACATGTAGACGCATGGCCGTGACCTGGACTGTGTCTGTAGTTCTGAGTTGTCTTGATGGTTTTCATGCTGTGTGTGAGGTGATCTCATGTCTGGGAGCTTCTCCGTGTTCAGATACCTCCACAGGTTTGATTCAGAACTCGAGCAGATTGAGTTAATGAACGGGATCAAAGGTCGGCAGGGTCGTCTCCATGGCGCTAGGGAGGCTGTCATCAAACAGACCATAGAGCGAGAGCAGGCGCAGTACGAGGGCGTGGGATTCGGTGAGCTCCCGGTGTGCAGCATTTTCAGGGTGTTACATTCAGAACAGAATCCTTCACCCTGTGATGTTTTGTTGGTTTCCAGAGATTCCAGACATCATCAATATGAAGCATCTGAAAACATTCAGGTGAGTCTGAGCTGCTGATGAAGCAAATCTACATAAAGGCCTCGTTTAGACATGAAGTGCTTTAAACGATTGTTCACCTTCCTTCACCAAATGAATACAAATATCAACATCCATCAGTGTGAATTCCATTATGATTATTTTTTCTTTATTTTGGCAGAGAGTGGACGGGAGATCTGAAGAAACTTCCGAATATCAAACTCAGAAAATTTTCGCGGAGAGGTTTGGACACAAAGAACGAAGCAGAGGAAAAAGACGAGGTAGAGGACGATGAAGATGAAGACGATATAGATGAAGCAGCACAGATGTAATGCTCATCGGTTCTCGTAACATATTGAAAACCTCTTTGGATCTTCAACAAGAAACTAAACAGAAGGAAAACTGATAAGATGCTGCTGTTCCATAACTGTCCAGAAGGTGGTGCTAAACGCACAGACTGATCCTGGTTCCATTTCCAGTAACTTCACACCGGACTTAAGGTTCTACATTCATCGTTTATTGCACAGACAGACAAGTGTAACTGATTGTGTCCAATCAGAGCTGAAAAAAGACTTTAAACAAAATGTTCTGAATGTAAGACAGAAAACTGTAAAGTGTCTGAAAGAAAACAGATGAGAGTCTCAATAAGACACAAGATCCTAAAAGTTCTAGTTACAATAAAGTTACTGTACTCTGGATCAGAACTATAAAAATAAAACATGCTAAACAGAACGGCTAGTTGATGCTATATTTTAACAAAAACATGTAAAATTCTCATCGTAATCTTTCCAAATATTATATATTTATATTTGGTGTAAAGATCGCGTTTAAAAAGTTCTTTTCTAATTTTAAAGTCTTTGGTGTGACGTGATCTGATTGTCCAGAAGCGACGTGACGTCTCAGTGTGCTTCAGTCTTTTGATTATCTTATAAACAAACCCCGGTGGAGGGAATCTGTACGAATCACACACGATCAGATCTGATCTGTTGGTGTCAAAACTCGGATAAAAAGAGGAAGAAAGCTTGTTTAACGTCTAGTGTCTGAGGTTCATCTGAAGCACACTGAGACCTTCACTGGAAGCATCTTCACATTTAGAACTTTATATCAGTGCAGGTTTATAAAGTGCAAACAAATAAAATACAGTCGTTTTATCTTTCACTTGCTGCTGGATTTATTTCCATCTGCTTGGCGTTGCTTCACCCTGATCTCCAGTCAGTCACGTCATTCCAGCCCTTCTGGATGATCTTGTATCAGTGAAGAACCGGATCAGTTCTTACACCATCTGATGTGTCTCTAAACCATCACTCTCTGGAGCTGAGAGGACCATTAACAGGCTGGGAGTCTGAATCCCAACATGCTCACGTCAGGCTCATGAGCAGAGCGTGATTCAGCAGAATCACACGGGGTTTTGCGCCGGTGCCACTGCAGCCTCCACAGACATGTCAGAGTCCATTTGTGCCTCTGGAACCAGGGCGGGGACGGAGGGGACCGGGACCTCCACGGTTTGGTGATTGCCGTTGGTGTGGGCGCAGTGCCGGGCCTGCGGGTTGTGCAGGTTTTTCTCCGGGCAGTTCTGCACAGTGATGATGCGGTTGAAGGCCTTGAGGCGTCGCCACAGCTGCAGGTAGACTTTACTCTGGATGTACATGAAGATGAGGCCGCCTGTGAAGCCGATCGCCACCACGATGAGCTTGGTCCAGAAGGGCCACTCCAGCACACCTGAGAACACACACATAGCTGGTGTGAGTGAACCTGCAGGGTATGTGAGGGATGGATGGTGGGAGTGTGTGCAGCGCTGCTTACCCTGCGGTGAATAGTACTTCAGAAGAGAAACTCTCCATAACTCGTCTGCAATCAAGAGCGAGTGTGACGTCTTTTTATTTTTCTGACTCGGTGCTAATATTTATAATAAAGCGTGTAAGACGCACTGAATCTATGTTTGCTGATCTAAACTCGTTCCCTAGTTTCTGATCACAGTACACACAACACACACATGGATGCACTAAAGAAGGCCAGGGGGGGGGGGGGGGGGGGGGGGGGGGGGGGGGGGGGGGCGGGGCTTGTTAGTTGTGAAGAACAAAAGAGGAATCAGTTCATAAACGCTGTTATTTCTAGATCACAACCGGAAATAGTCAAAACTTTAAAAAGGTGAAAAATAACCTGTCGTGCTGCTACGAGTGGTGGAATAACCACATGTGAAACCTGGTTTTGTGGTGACACTCGTGTATAAACGTGATCATCAGCAACAACCAGGTCATCAAGCCGCAGTCCTGACATACAATTGTTTCCATATGATTAAATAGAACAACTTCCGGTCTCATTCTTGGTGGTTTGTATCTGATTTCATTCTTTGTGTGCCTTTTTAGGGGGAAATGAAACAGTAAATGAGGATCATGTATTTGAAGCAGCTGTTTTCCCACCATCACCTTTTCCTTCTAAAGATTTTTGTATCTGTTCATGTTAGCGTAGCTCATGAATCATTTTGGAGATATTTGCTCCGTGTTGCAGGCGGAGCATCAGGACACTTGACTGCAGTTTACTGTAAAATCATTTGGATTTTCATCATATCAGTGTCACTGCTGCTTTTTTATACTCTGAATAATAACATTCACACAAAAATATAAAAATCCACTGATAGCGTAACAACAGAAGTAAATAAATGTATGTTTTAAACTTGTTTTAGTAAAATATCCTAAATGCGGTTGTTTTAAAGGCTAAAAATCTCAGTTTAATTATATATAGAAAAATAAAACAATCATAACTTTTGTGTGGGAAAAAGAAATCCTCCTTGAATGTGGATAAAATATTCTGTCACCCAAAGAACATCCTTTAAAGGTGCAGTATGTAAGAATTAGACCTTGTTGTCAAATTCAAATCCTGCAGTTCATGTAGAAAAAAAGAGTGTCTGCTCTCAGCCCCTCACCCCCTCCCCTCCCTGATTTTTCTGTTGAGTTGCCAGTTCTGATGTTGATTCTCATTTTGTTTCTCTTGTATTTGTTCAATTTTTGGGACTATCTAAAAGCCAAAACGTTGAGTTTTCCTAAGTGCGTTTGAACGCCCCATCACGTGCAGCTCGGCTGATCAGTTGGAAGGATGTGATGGTTTATTACTTTTTGCTGCTGCTCGTTGTGGAATTACAGCTGCTTGTGTTGAAGACTTGGCAGCCTTGCAGACTCACATGTGATTCGTTATGTAACCAGGAAGTGTGGACGTGGAATATTTATTGTAAACAATGATTCCAGTCTGGACCAGCGTTTTCAAAATGACAGAAACTAGCGACCACCCAGCCGGCTGAGATCGAGATCTGTTACAATGTAACTTTATTTTCAACATCGGTGGGACATTAGACTGTTGTGAGTATTTCACTGTAAAATTATTACATACTGTACCTTTAATTTGACCAAACAAAGAATCTTTGACATCAGAGCAGTTTAATAAAGTGTTTTCCCTCCCCCGCCAGACACGTTGCAGGTAAAAGTAATTCAAAGCTTTGATTGAGGTGAAATGTGAGTATTTAGAAGACCAACATGACAGAGTTCTGATGCAGGTTCAGCTTCTTATTATATCAGTAAAATTCTTCACAATCCTTGCTGCCTAAAGCAGAAGCTTCTCTCTCATCGGTTACTGAGTGTAAACGAAACGGAGGGACGATCACCACGGGACGTTTACAGAACCAGTTAAACCTTTGTTGACTTTTTCCCATCCCAATCATCAAATGCATTTATATCCAGGTGTGTAAGGTTACAAATGAAACTTATGACTGGTTCTGTAAACTGAACAGTACACTCACACCTGAAGGAAACACATAAAACACTAGAAAGCACTCGGAGAACACAGACCTCCGCCAAGCAGCTCATTTCCCCACAACGTGATCTCATAATAATAATAATAATAATAATAATAATAATAATAATAATAATAATAATAATAATGAATCCTTCAAAATATACCTGGATTCAGACAGCGATTTGATTCTGACCGACTTCGTCTTTCAACCTACCTGAAACATTTCATACATGTTCATTACATTTTTTTGTCTTGTTATTAAACAAGCAAACAGCCGAACGACTAAGTTACTTAATGTTGATGAAAGTGGAACCTCCTTGGCGAAGGTAACAGAGTCAGACAGGTACAGTGGGGCAAAAAAGTATTTAGTCAGCCACCAATTGTGTAAGTTCTCCCACTTAAAAAGATCAGAGAGGCCTGTAATTTTCATCATAGGTATACCTCAACTATGAGAGACAAAATGAGGAAAAAAAATCCAGAAAATCACATTGTCTGATTTTTAAAGAATTTATTTGCAAATTATGGTGGAAAATAAGTATTTGGTCACCTACAAACAAGTAAGATTTCTGGCTTTCACAGACCTGTAACTTCTTTAAGAGGCTCCTCGGTCCTCCACTCGTTACCTGTATTAATGGCATCTGTGTGAACTCGTTATCAGTATAAAAGACACCTGTCCACAACCTCAAACAGTCACGCTCCAAACTCCACTATGGCCAAGACCAAAGAGCTGTCAAAGGACACCAGAAACAAAATTGTAGACCTTCACCAGGCTGGGAAGACTGAATCTGCAATAGGTAAGCAGCTTGGTGTGAAGAAATCAACTGTGGGAGCAATTATTAGAAAATGGAAGACATACAAGACCACTGATAATCTCCCTCGATCTGGGGCTCCACGCAAGATCTCACCCCGTGGGGTCAAAATGATCACAAGAACGGTGAGCAAAAATCCCAGAACCACACGGAGGGACCTAGTGAATGACCTGCAGAGAGCTGGGACCAAAGTAACAAAGGCTACCATCAGTAACACACTACGCCACCAGGGACTCAAGTCCTGCAGTGCCAGACGTGTCCCCCTGCTGAAGCCAGGACACGTCCAGGCCCGTCTGCGGTTTGCTAGAGAGCATTTGGATGATCCAGAAGAGGATTGGGAGAACATCATATGGTCAGATGAAACCAAAATAGAACTTTTTGGTAGAAACTCAACTTGTCGTGTTTGGAGGGGAAAGAATGCTGAGTTGGATCCAAAGAACACCATACTTACTGTAAAGCATGGTGGTGGAAACATCATGCTTTGGGGCTGTTTTTCTGCAAGGGGACCAGGACGACTGATCCGTGTAAAGGAAAGAATGAATGGGGCCATGTATCGTAAGATTTTGAGTGAAAACCTCCTTCCATCAGCAAGGGCATTGAAAATGAGATGTGGCTGGGTCTTTCAGCATGACAATGATCCCAAACACACCGCCCGGGCAACGAAGGAGTGGCTTCGTAAGAAGCATTTCAAGGTCCTGGAGTGGCCTAGCCAGTCTCCAGATCTCAACCCCATAGAAAATCTCTGGAGGGAGTTGAAAGTCCGTGTTGCCCAGCGTCAGCCCCAAAACATCACTGCTCTAGAGGAGATCTGCATGGAGGAATGGGCCAAAATACCAGCAACAGTGTGTGAAAACCTTGTGAAGACTTACAGAAAACGTTTGACCTCTGTCATTGCCAACAAAGGCTATATAACAAAGTATTGAGATTAACTTTTGTTATTGACCAAATACTTATTTTCCACCATAATTTGCAAATAAATTCTTTAAAAATCAGACAATGTGATTTTCTGGATTTTTTTTCCTCATTTTGTCTCTCATAGTTGAGGTATACCTATGATGAAAATTACAGGCCTCTCTGATCTTTTTAAGTGGGAGAACTTACACAATTGGTGGCTGACTAAATACTTTTTTGCCCCACTGTACGTAGGAGCAACAGGTGAAACAGCTGCAGGTACCCTGTGAGGTTCTGACCACCGTGACACACCTGAACACACGTCAACACAAACATGAAGCTCATGAGGATTAACGCTGTCATTTTACAGGGCCGACGCGTTTCTGATGGGATTAACTTTTGCATTTAAATTTCAATTTAAATTCAGAAAAACCACGAGGCAACGTGAAGTTTTTTTTTTTTTTCCAAACATGTCATGTTAGTCAGACCTTGTATGTTGTTTTTTAGGTGAGAATGGCGTGAAAAACCACCACAGGGTACCGACCGTCCAGCTGCTCCAGTCTTCTGATCTATAACAGTTTATCATTTTACTCGATAGAAAAGTACTGACCGTTCTTCCCGAGTCGGATCTCTTCAGTGGTTCTCTTCACCAGAATGTAGACAGACCACAACATGCACACTATAGCTATCAGATGAAACAAGACTGAGCAGAAGATCTTTCTCCTCTCGCTCTTCGACATGTGGAGCTTCTCCCACTGGAAGGCAGACGGATTGAGAAGCAGACAGAGTGAGAGGATTGTTGTTAAACTTCCTGGTCTGATGTTGCATAAGACTCGTGTCTTCATACCTTGCTTAAAGGTTTGAGTTTTGTTTCCATGATGAAGTCGAACTTGCAGAGTTCACAGCAGCGAGTGTCTGAGGATTTGATCCACTGGTTGAGACAGGCCTGATGTACGAAGCTCAGACTCCCCGTGCAGCGACAGGGTGTAATCAGCGGACAGTCGTCGTCCCCCTCACAGTGACAGATCCTGCACACAAACACACAATATGAACGAGTGAACGAAGAGAGAAGATGTGGAGTGTGTTTGTTTTAGCTGCTCTGGTTTCAGTTTGATCTGGTGACGTGAGTGTTGCTCACACACTGACCTGCAGACTTCCAGCTCAGAGTCATCTGAACAGAGTCGAGCTGAGCCTCCGTTCACACTGCAGTGTTTCTGAGGTGTGGGCACAGACATGTCTCCATCTCCGGACCCCCTCTCCTGATACTTCTTGGTGATGAGTTCTTCACCCTCCTCCACTAATGAGGAACTGCCTCTCGGGCTCCTTGACTTGTAGTTCTTCTTCTCCTCTTCTCTGCTCTGAGATCTCTCCCTCTGTGAAACATGGCTGTCTCTCTTCTTTGCTGTCCTGTTGTTGTGGCGCTTCTTAAGACCGCCGCCGTCCTCCACCAGAGGCTGATTCTCCTTCCCTTCATCTGACTCTACAGACTGAAGCTCCATGTTCTCTGCTTTCTCATCTCCTCTCTTGTGCCCATTTGTTGCGTCCCTCTCTCGACTGCTTACGCTGCGGCGGTGCGCTCTTCGTGCTTTCTCCTTGCTCCAGCTGCGGGCCTCACGCCCCGCCTCGTCCTCAGTGGAGGAGTCGGACTGCGGGGCACCTGAGCACCGGAGGCGGGGTGGAAGCTGCCTGCGGTTCCTGTAGGAGTTTTCCCTCCTCTCCCCGTGCTCGCTTCGATCAGAGCTGGCGCTGCGGTCACTCTGCTCCTGTTTGCCGTTGGCCTCCACGCAGTCGAAGGTGGTACAGCTGCTCCTCTTGCGGCGGTGGCGTCTCTTCACCTGCTTCTTCTGAGCCTGAGCTGAAGAGCTCAGAGCCGAGCTGGTGACGGTCATGGCGGAGGAACTGTGTGTGTGCTTGTTGTGTTTGAGGGACTCAGAAGCATCCTCCTCTAAATGCTGCTGGCCAGAACTGAACACACACGCACGTGCGCACGCACACACACACGCAGATGGAAATGAACAAGTAGCGTCAGTGATGCAAAATGAAAAATACATGAAAATGTGATATTAACTTAAAAACAGTCAACAAATTCTTGTTTTCTGAAATGTTGATCGTTTGATTTCAAATTAAAAGACCAAAGTTTTAAAGTTGTTAAGTGAGAATTTCTAAAACTAAATGACATCATCTCCTGTAACTCTGATGTTTTAAAGTACTGTGGAAAGACTGCAAACAGAAATAACTGCTGAACGAGGGAACATTAACAGAAAATGAACAACATGATGAAAAACAATGAAATCAGACAATGTGACATCACTATGGAACAGACTGAGGAGGCTCAGACACTCACATGCACACGTTCACATGTGCATGTTCAGTCTTCTGTTTCAGACATGGCAACACATGAGCAACTCCACCAGCAGTAATAATAATAATGACGTCCATGTTTGGGTTCAGTTATCTTTTCATCAATGTAGGAAAAACTTCAAATTTTAGCATTTCATCAACACCCTGAAGAAGCAGCGGCCCACAGTGACTTCTACTTTACTCCATGTATGATCACGTCACAGGGAGAACAGAGACTGTTCTGGAATTTCAATAATATACGTGTTAATTTTTACCTGCATATATCCTTAGCAGATATTGTTGTTGACGTCCTTGAGGCTGTGGTGACTCCAGCTGTGGAGTTGCTGGCCTGAAACAACCAACACCATCTATTTAATGCTTGTAGTAAACCTAAAACATCCATGATTATTATTATACTCACACGCAGGTCCACACACACGTAAACACATAAAATACCAGCAAATAAAACAAAAGAAAAGTATTAAAACTGTGCAGAAGTTACTTAAACGTTTACTGACACAGCATTCAATGTGCCTGAAAGTCGTTTGATTTATGGAGAATCAGAAAAAAGTCCACCGTGTGCGTTGTGTAGCCTTCAAACATTCTTGGTAATGAGATTCATTTTGGAAAAAACAGACATCGTGAGCTGTGATTTTAAATTTGACCCCTGAATGTTTTTCGTTACCTTGGAGATGTTGCTGGATCGTCTGCCCGAGCGTCCGGATGTCTTCTTCCCCTGCAGGACGAAACGCAGACAGAAAATCCTTCAAATACAGTATTAAATGTCAGGCTTTAATAGCATGTGCAGCCTGATGAGTCCGACAATACAACATTTACTGATTAATAAATAAATGAAACATTATTTCCTGCACCTTTTTCAGAACATTCATTCAACCTGAAAACATTTAGTTACTCATCGATAATCAAATATCTTGTTTATCAAGAAAATTCCAATTCTAAAATGTTCAGATTTTATTTATCACACATGAAAACCAGATGGATGATTAACGTGGCTTTCTAAGAACGCTACTTCTTTAACAGGATTAGTACTTTCCTCCAGAACCTGCTGGAATAAAGTCTGTTTCCAATGTTAAAGTCAACATTGTACTGAGAACCCTGCTGAAAGTTCAAAACATGTTTATTTATATGAAGCACCTCTTGTTTCTGCAGGATCTCTGTGTTACCTGATCCTGTGGTATTTACTGTTTAAAATCCAGCACCAGAGGTCACATGTCCTTGTGACATCACTGTGACCTGAGCCAAAGCCAGAAATCCAATTAGTCGGTTGTCCTGCTACATGAACACGATGCTGTTCTCTGTACTTGCTATTTAAAGTCAAGTTAAGACACTTTTTCTAGAACCTCGCAGGACATTGATCATCTCAACTTTTAGATCCTGAACTGAACCACCTGTGTCCTCCGTCAGTAGTATCAAGGTTTTGACACCAACTGTATTCTAATTGAGCAATTGGAATGCAAATAATCCATACTTTTTAATCAGTTGTTGGTTAAATTTCGATATGCAGGTGGTTTCTGAGAGAGAATATTTTAGTTGTGAATCGTCGGGCAGCTGCCTGAACTCAGAACGCTGATATGACTTTAAAAAATGTGAAACTTCGAGATGTTCAGCTTGTGAAGACTCGGTGTTTTGGGTTTTATGTTAAATCATCTTCTCTTCTTTCTGAGTTTGCATTAATTTTATATTTACACAAAGCAGCCAATCAGAGAGCAGCGTGTCAGCAGAGTGGATCACACGCAGACACACATTCACATAAGACATTTCAAAAAGGAAAAGCTGGATAACGTGGAAAATATGGGAGATCGATATACAAAGTTCAAAGTAAATAAAAAATGTAGCAGCTAATTTTTTTTATTTGTCACTAAATACTAGAAAGACTTAAAGCCAGTTTCCTAAAACTGTCAATCTCCCCCCAAAATGTAATCTGTCAGTCTCCTGGAGGTGTAAGGACTTCTGAAATGGAGTGAAAAAGAACTCGATAATCTATCCGTCCATTTTCTAAACCAACATGCAGCTTAGAAACAAATCAAGAAAGTAATGAAACTGCTTCATGTCTAGTTTTAAACTCCATCCAGCTGTTTTAGGATAAACAACAACCAGAGAGAAGTCAGCAGTGATGACACAGTCCAGCCTTTGTTGTTCAGAACAACATGAAATTAAACATGTTTTTATTGTTTCAGATACGAGGAGATTGATTTGGTTTCGATCTGTTAGTCCTAATTATAAAGACAGAAACACAAATATCAAAACGCTGGAGGACTTTTTATCTGTCTGGAAGGAAGCTCTTGTTTCTCAGGTACGCTGCAGGTAAATCAGTAAAACAAACAAGAGTAAGAAGGACTGCAGAATCTAAGCTGATCAAGGGATTTTCTGATAGCCGTGTAGTCTGCTCAGAGTCGGAGCAAGCATTGCTTTTATCTCCTTCGTGTGTGTTACATCACATGTTGGGACACTGTTTAGATCAGTATCTCATATTAAAAACAATTTAAAGTGGTTAAAAATGCATTTAAATGTCAATATTAGACCAATCAAAGTGCTTTGGGATTGTTTTTTAGTAAATTAAACAACGTTCAGCACCTACAGTAAAACAAGGACAACAGATACATCTGCAGCAGCCTGCAGAGAAGTTTCAAACTCAATTAGGAGGCTGTTGATTTCTTTCATCTGTTAAATTCAATTAGATGAGAGGACTTTAATTAATTACTCTGCTTTATCTGGAGCATTTCAGCAAAAAGGTTTTTGCACACTACCAGCATAAAGACACTGCGACCTGATCTGGGTGAGGATTTAAAATAGTTTTTATAAACCAGCGTTTTTACTTCTCACTTTTATTTGTACAGATTTTGTAGCAGTTACAGTGAATAATGTGAGAAGTAATATTTATAGGACTTGTCTGTTTTCTCTGAGTCTGGATGTGAGAGAATATTTGGGGTTGAGGGGTGACAAACATCTGCTGAACCCCAGCTGACTTTAGCTGAGACATAAAAAATATTCACACAAAAGAAAAAAAAAAAAACATTTAGTGTTTTCTTTTAAGATTCTTTAAGTCGCTGTCCAGAGCTACATTTCAGGTTTATTTAAATATGGAATTAACCACAATGTCAAACTTGGAACACTATCTGACTCTCACACAGCGGCGGGATGATTCAGCCGCGAAACCACGAAGCAAAACCTGTTCTTCTGCCCGAGGCACGTGAACTCATGATGCCCTTTAACATTTGAATGTAGTTCCAAAGATTCCAAATACACTGTCTGAAAAAAACTAATGAAAGAAACATGAAAAATCGAGGCTGTAAAACAAAAGAAAAAAAGAACTGGAAAATTCTCCTGCATGTTTTAGATGATTAAAAAAAAACAATTCAAGTTCTGCAAAAGGTCACTGAATTTAAACCAGGTGTGTTGAAGCAGGGGAACATCCAAGACGTGCAGAGCAGCGTGACTTGCTGCTGATCATTTTAAAGTATCACACCAGAACAATGCAAGAAGAAACAGAACATCAGCGATCACAGAACCACAGTATCAACTACATCTGTACATTTTTACTCAAACAAAGTAAAGCCATGTTGTTGCAGCCTACCTGAGCCTGAGATCCTCTGCGGACACTCGGACTCTGAGACTCCTGTGAGTCTGTGTGAAGATGTTTGTGCAGAGAGGATTAAGTGCTGTGGTGAGGACTATTTTGGTTCTACTAACAGCCGTATTTAGACGAGCAGCCCCTGAAGTTCCAGCTGCTCGCGCCTGATTTGGTCATGACACATTTTTCAGCTTTAAACGACCAGATTTTGAAAAAGATTAAACTGCAATCAGATATTAAAAATGATTAACGTTCTCAGTAAGAATTCATGATCTGAGTTCTCATCAGTTGTGCAGCAGGATTGTTGTGAACACTGGATTTTCTACACAACTCATCAGATTCCGACTCCATTAGTAAAAACTGACTGTTTTTTCTTTGTATTTTTTTATTTTTTTTTTATTTTCCTTTGTTAATCCCTCGTGGGGAAATTTGGCTCTGCATTTAACCCATCCTCACCGTGAGGTGAGGCGCAAAGGGCAGCCATTTTGAACAGTGCCCGGGGGGCAGTTGCGGGGTTCAGTATCTTGTCCAAGGATACTTCAATACGTAGCCTCATTGTTTACATTAACTATTCTTCGTCCAGACTTCCTGGTTCCATAGTAAATCACATGTGAGTCTGCAAGGTTGCAAAGTCTTCAACACAAGCAGCTGTAATTCAACAATGACCAGCAGCAAAGAGTAAAAGAAGCAGCCCTGAGGTAACTTGTAGTAAACTAAGAAGAAACGAACAAATACAAGAGAAACAAAAAAGGATCAAGATTGGAACTGGCAACCCAGCAGAAAAATCAGGAAGGGGTGTGGCTGAGAGCGGACTCTTTTTTTCTACATGAACTGCGGGACTCGGATTTGACAACAAGGTCTAATTCTTACATATTGCACCTTTAAGGAGACGTTCTCTATTTTTTGAAGAACTAACAAGTAGAGGAAGTACTACAGAGATCATGAAAGTACAATCAATAGATGTTATCTAAAACATTTTTATCCTCATGCAACATATTGAACTAGTTTTTTAAACTTTGTCTGCAAGATTAACATAAACAGATTTCTGCATGTTTTCAATTGAAACTCAGGTAAGAATAAAATATTAAAATATTTCCCAAAGTTTGGTTCATTTTTTAATCTTTATAAATTAAATGAAATTAAAATTAAATAAATAAAACATTTCCTCAAGTTTGATTTATTTTTTTAATCTTAATTCATATAAAAAAGAAACCAGGACACCTGATGTTATTTATAGTAATTTGCCGTGAGCGACACGTCTTAGGAAGTTTAAAAATACATTTTAATCTTTGATCATTTGACCTACTTAAGCAGAAAAATAAACTTTGGGTACTGTGGTGATATTTAAAGTAGAAAGTATGTTATTCTTAGCAGATGTTTTATTGTCATTTATTTGCAGCATAATGTTTTTGAAACAATGAGGAATATTTAAAGCCACAATGTTCTAACTTTGGATAAATATCTGAAAAAGAAACAAAAACCCACTAACCTGTGTTTCTCATTGTATTTGTAAGAAATACCAGACTGGTTAAAGTTGTACTTGTATTAGTATCAGGACGTTTTTTTTAGTTCTCACATAATCATGATGAGATCAGACTTCCTCTTCCCATCCACACTGAATCCTCATCACTGCTACCAAACACTTTACAGCCTTTTATGTATTTTAAATAACATGTGATGAAATGATTAAAATGTATCCTGATGTTCATTTCAGTTCTTTGATGTCATGTGACCACTGTGATAACAATATGAAATGTATGAATGTGCTGATGTCAACAAACGTCATGGTTAGAGAGAAAACAGAAAGATGACTTAGCATGTATGTGAGAAAATACAAAGTGCTGTCAGCTGTGACAGAAGGGTGACACAAAACATACTGTACATGTCCGCCTTCATCAATGATTAACAGACTTTTTTACTTTCTGATAAAAGATCCAGACTTCTATGGTTTAAAACTTTGGTCACAAAAAAAACAAACATCCACAGCAGAGATCTGAGTCAGACTCTCACCTCATTCTTGTCCTTGGAGCGAGGAGCGCTCTTGCCGTTTCTGGCAGTTTCTCTCACTGGAAGCACAGTTATCTGTTGTACTGGCATGCTGTTGTTTCCAAGCAACGCTCCAATGTTGCTCCTAAAGTAATGCCATAGCGCTGTGTGGTCCTGTCCTCCAGTCTGTGTCCCCGCGCGGGATCTTCTGTCCCATCCACGGACTGTTTCTGAAATAAGACGCCACTCCCGGATTGTTTTTCCTCATCCGGATCATCAAGGAGCAACGGAGACCTAAAGGGGATCAGGTCACCGTGGCAACAAGAAGACAGCTACGAAGACGGCAGGGTGTGAGGTCGTCATGGCGACTTGGAAACTACTCATCAGTGCGAACCATTTCCTCCTTTTCCTCCCACGCCGCCGCCCTCCTGCTGACAGAAGGAGGAGAGTGGAGGAGTTAGAAGTAAACAGGAAGGCAGAGGAAAATGTTGTGACATGCGTCTGTACAGAATCTGTCTGTCTTGAAGAGGTGGAGCCATGCAGGAGTTGGTCGCTACTCCGTATAACAAGCATAAGGTCCACGAGGATTACGGCTTAGTCTAACCTCAATCTCCATGGAGGGGTGCACCTAATAAGCTTACACAACTTTTGCACACGGAAAGCGCTCACTCAATTACCACGCAGCGCTCAACTGGTCACAGACTCCCAGATATGAAACAATATGTTAACGGATGTAAAGACGCCTGCTTTATTCTGACAGGTTAATGTACTAAAGACACATTATTCATCTGACTGAGCATGAAGGGGGGCGCCAGAGTGTGTTAGTGAAGGTGTAATCCCATTTCAACGTGTCTCAGGTCACGAGGATTACGACTAAATAGGAAACTTTTAAACAGTGTAAAAGCAACTGAAGTTAAATCATTTCAAATACTTGTTTAAATAAAGAGTGAAAAACCTAAATTTCCATGAGAAATACTGAGTAAAATTGGCTTAAATCTTTCTTCTTTACTAAAATATTGTTCAAGTTGTACTTGTGTTTACATGAGATATACGTTAATGTTGAGAAAACCTGCATCTTGCATCAAATATAATCCTGTTTAGCTGGCGGTCCTTCACAAAACTGAGAATGTCTTTTAACCGTCATTTTGTTTTAAATATGAGACAAGAAGAAATCTCAGAAACAAATATGGCTCGACAGCTTAAATCACGTTTTTCTTCCAGCAAAATAAAAAGTGACCTTGAGAATAAAACTGCAGCTGCACAAGTTTTGGGTTGGTGGATATGTGCTTCTCTCATCCAGTTTCTAAAACCATAAAACAACCTTGAGTGTGTGTGTGTGTGTGTGTGTGTGTGTGTGTGTGTGTGTGTGTGTGTGTGTGTGTGTGTGTGGGTTTGTATTTCTGACCTCCTGGGGACCCGTTTCCTGACTTTTACTATCTTTCTGGGGTCCGAGGGTTCTTGTGGGGACCGAAGCCTGGTCCCCATGAGGGGGACTCCCCTTTTTAGGGTTAGGGGTTAGGTTTATAGGTATGGTGTGAATAGAGCTTTAGTTAGTCTTAGGGTTAGTTATAGATCAGTAATGGTTAAGGTTAGGGTTAGGGTTAGGGTTAGGGTTAGGGTTAGGGTTTACTTCACTGTGCACTTTTATTGGACGATATGAAATACGTAGGATGAAATGGTGCTTTCCGATTCAACCGTTTTTTAAATATGAAACAAAGAGGACCGCCCACAAACGGGAACTTTGATACTCGCTTTGGACGTTCACACGGCCTCATCAGTGCACAACACATCATGATATACCCCAAAAACCTCAAAAAAGTGCATTTTGATGTCATAACCCCTTTAACTCATACATACTGTATGCTGAGAGATTGCATCCAAACTTTTGGTAGTGTATACGCACTTTAAGTACTATTAATTTTAATTGTGCTTTTAGGTTTTACTATGACATTTTTACACAAGGTGCACAGCAGAAACCGCTACTTCAGTTTGGCACCACTGAAAGAAGGAAGTGGTCAGATAAATGATCTAGATGCTTCTTTTGCACACCCACATCCTTTTAACAGACACATCAGCGCAGTAGCAGCAGATTTGGGGAACTGAGTATACACTTGCTTTGATATATAATTATTAAAATAGGAATCATTCCAGTAAGCTGTGCGTGTGTTCTGTAACTTTCAGAAAGACAGAAGAAGAAAAGATTATTAAATGAAAAAAACACTGAAAGAAAAAAGTTTTTTTTTTTCAATCAAATCTTTACAGCTTTTAACTTTCAGCATTTAGAAAAGTTTTCTTAAGAGCAGCTGTAAATCTTACGTAGTGCGTCTCTGGTTATACGGTCACACTCTTCACAGGGAGGCACATAAATAATTACTGTTCATATGATCTCACTTGAACTTGAGAGGGGATGTGTAAGTCAGCTCTTCACATCTTTAGCAGGAGTGTGACAGCGATGAAGAACAACAGAGAGAGAGACACACACACAACACAGCGTGGTATGTGTGTGTGTGTCTGATGAGAACAGCATCTAAAGGCTCTTGTGAATCTTGTAACTTCTGAACCACTGTCCGATAAGACGTATCCTTCGGAGCGCAGGTGATTTTACTAACATTACTGTCAATGTACCACGAGCTCGAGTAGATGGCCTCCCTAATAACTCAGCTTGAGGTGTTGACCATCCTGTTCTCCATCCTGGTTTTTGGTCTTTTCACGCTCATTGGGATGATCAGCGAGGAATGGCACGGTATGGCAACAAAAACTTTACAACAACAACAACAAAAAAAAGCAAAGTTTGTTTGAAATTTTAGGGAACAAAGCCATTCTAATATAAATTTATTGCACCAATATACTTTCTAAAAGAGAATTGTTTATTCAATACAATCAAATTCTAGTTAGAAAAAAAAGCTGTGATGCTGTTTAAAACAGAAAGAAGTGATTGATTTACTGATCCTGGAAATTCTAGATTTAAATAAGACTTTTCAATCTCCTGAAATTAAAAAAAAAAATGTTCATGTTTTATTACCTCTGTTTTCAACAGGGTTAGTAGTTTGTTAGCAAGATCAAGCAGTTCTGGATGGATTTTGATTGGATTTTTAGGAAAGGTTAAAATTAAAGTATTATAGTGTTCACAACCTAACTGAGTTGATGGGTAATAGTGAAGGTTTTTCAGTACATCCAGCAGTACTTCCTCTGTATTTACCTACTTGTTACATGTGGTACATGCTATAATTTTCCATATATGTATCAGGTAAATGCTGAGTAATTTCTGCTGTACCTACTTGAATCAAATAAATGTTACCGTCTTTTCTAGTTTTTATTGTTATTATTTCCTCCTTTTGAATATGAAGTTCCAAAAATAAAAGCAGGAATTCTTCTTTCTTTATTGAAACTGAAGGATTTGGAACTGGAGCATTCATGATTGAATTTAATCCCATCAGAGTTTGGAAATCAGTTGTTTTTTCTTTTCATAGTGTAAATAATAATAATAATAATAATAATAATAATAATAATAATAATAATAATAATAATAATAATAATAATAATAATATTTTTTGGACAGACAAAAGGTTTTCCATTAAATTTGATTCTATTTCAAGATGCTCCAGCAGATGGAAGGTAGAAATGTTTTAATCTAACCAGAAGACGTTACAAGCCTCATTCGATGTAATTTATTTAAACGCTGTTAAAGTTTTTAAATCTATATTATAATCAAGTTTGCAAAAATGTAAAAGATGTAACCTCGTTTCTGAGAACAAAATCTATATTTTGAACCTTAATCTATTTATACTGCAGTTTGTTTCAGTCCTAACAAGTCTAAACTGATTTATTATCAGATCTTCAGAAAATGTTTTAGAAAACAATTTGGACATTCAGAATGTTTACATTAAAGTTATATTAATAAGATTTTATGTTCAAACCTTTATCAGCCACTGTGATTAAATCATTGATATTAAGTAATAAAAAAATCTAATTATCATTCCTGTTATTTAATCTTTTGCAGCGACCAATAAACCCCAAAGCGAGGAGCTGCTGGTGTGACGAGGCCGATCTGTTGGAGGGAAACAGTGAAATCTCTTCTTCTGCTATCTGCTTTGTGAGGACTTCTTAGTTGTGTGTGACCATGAATTTTTAATCAGTTCCCAAAACAAAGTCTTCCAGATTGACCTCTGAACATCCGTGTGTTTTGTTCCTTGAGTTATTTGTCACTAAGATAAGCCTCAGAGGAGTGGCTTATATTTCGCATGAAAAAAAAAAAAAGAGCAATGAAGAAATACCTGCTTCAACAAACGCCCCGTAATGATGTTTCCTCCTACCTGCTGCCTTTTGTTTCTTTTCTGGTGAGATGACTCAAAAGAATTCTTTTATTTTATTTGGAACTTCTAACCACGGATTTTCAAACGTATTTCCCCCTCAGTAAGTCTCTCATCTACCAAACTAATCAAATGTTTTACTGTTGTTTGTTGTTTCAGTTTTGTGGCAACTGTTTCAAATGTAGGTCAAAGAGAAGATGTGATAGTGGGATTAAGTATAGCTTGAGTGTCACTCAACAGTTTCAAGTCCTAAGATCTAAATGTACAGTAGAGATAAAAATGTGTGACGACAAGCTGCTTGTTTGCTTTTAATGATGGAAACTTTACAGCGACACAAGATCAGTCAAAGAATCAAATATTTATTCAGACTCTAGTTTCTATGTGGATTGTTTCCGCTTTTTATCCCCAAAAGTTTATATGTAATACAAGTACATTTCACTTAAATTGAACATGTGACACATTATGATACCCGTTTCTTTTTTGTGAGTAAAATTTCATGAAAGCTGCTAAAACGTGTGTGCCTTCTTTTCTTCTATGATTTAAAACTGTCACGTTTCAGCTGGTTTCTCACATTGTTACGCCACCGTGTCTATATGTGATTTATGTTTTCATAAAAAGAAGAATACTGCTGAAGTCTTATCTTGTACCAGTGTAAACATCCTGAACACGCTCCAGGATTTTAAACTGAGAACTCAGGCAATAAAATACCAGCATGGAAATAGGATCTAGAACTACAGAAGGGTTGATAGTGACCTCTGGTGGAGACTGTTCAGAACTGCACACTATTTCAAATATGTGATGTAAAGTCAAGTAAAACAGATACTTTCCTTTAAATTGGTTAAAATGAAGGAAAACCTTTGTTATAATATTAACCAGCACTAGATTTAGCACTTCGGGTGTAATTTAATCTGATCAGAGTAATCCTCAGTTCAAACACAGGCCTTTTTTGATTTTATAAAAATCTTTATCATTTCAAAGAGATTAAAGAGTGTATCGTTTGTAAGCCAACTCTCATCAATGATAAACACTAGAGTTTAAAAGTTTAAAACTTTTCATTTAAAGCAAAGCATCTTCAAGAACCAGAAAAAGAAGACCAGTCAGCTTAGTTTGAACCTAACAGGATCCAGTAGACTATTTATAAATGCGTAGATAAAAAAGATTTGCCAGCGCGTGTTTAGCTAGAAAAGAAAGTAACTTTTGCTTGATATAAAAAGGAATAAAAGAATAGAAAATGTCCCTGCATGTTGTGAACTATAATGTCTAAGTGTTACATAGTTAACTCCATGTTTTGTGTTGAGCAGCTGTGTAGATGGAAGTGCTGTTCACCGGCTTCGAGCTAACCTTCATCATCATAGCCTTCGTCATCTTCTCACTTTTCATACTGGCTTCAATCTGCCTCCAGTCCCAAGACGAGCCGTCAGGTACACGGTCGTCTGCTGCCATCAGATACATGCCGCTAATGTCAGCCTCACTAACGCAGCTTATGTTTCCTCACTTTCAGAAGACGATCTCTGTGAAGTCAACAAGCCCCGACCGTCTAACAGGAAGCACAGAGTGATCACCAGAAAAGCTGCAGAAAAGCCGTGATGAGAGAAAACGCTGATTGAACTGAAAACTGAACTCCCTGCTCTTCGTTCTAGTCGTGTTTGGTTAAGACAATTTGTCCTTGTGGCACATGGTTTTAGATATGTGTGAACAATTTCTCAAACAAAACCTTTTCACAATAAAAGACCTGTTATTCTCATTCATAAGTTTATGTAATCAGTGAATATATGCAGGTAAAGCTTTAGAGCATCAGAATCGAAACAACAAAGTGTATTTAGAACGTGTTTGAGCTCCTAAAGTTTCAACTCTTCAGTTCATGTTTATGAGAACTGCATTTAGCAACTGGTCAGCCAAGAACCAAAAAACAAAAGCACTCAAGACACGCCTTGTGTGTCTGGAGAAGCCGGTGTGTCTGAGTTAGGATTTAACTAACCGAGTGACTTTTGGCCCCTGGAGCTCTTGCAGGGTGGCATCCTGGTGCTTGGAGGCTGCTCCCTGTTGAGTTTGCCCTTTGACCCGTGAGCCTTCTGTCACCCCTCTGCAGCCAGCCGTCTAGCTGTTTACAGAGAGAAGAAGAAACTCTAGAGAAGAAGACCAAGTTAATCAGATATCAGATTGTATAGAAGGAGTCACATGGGAAAAACACGACTTAATTATACGTGTTGTGACTCTGTTACACAGTATGTGTGACAATTGATAGTCCATCCGAGTGTGTGTGTGTATTAGGAATCCACTTCTCTTCATGTGTATAAATGTCCATTTGGCTCTGGAATGAGCAATCAGAGATAAAAGGTCTTAAGAGTAATTAGGTTTCAGCTGACTCAGGACTCATTAGGACTGACGACCTTATGGCATGACAACAGAGCGGCTATCAGTCGAACGATGGACAACAAAGTGTCCCATCAAATCACAATCAACACTCGCACACAGACAGACCAGACACAGTCCATCTACCAAACTCTGCACTCGAATGAATGAGACTTTCAAAATAAAAGGCATGAAAGCGAAAACAGTTCTGATTACAAACTGAGAACATTCTGACTGATAAAATGCTACAGGGAGCTTCTTGTCTGTAGAAACACCTCATGAAACATGCTGGGAGGGAAAGAAGAATGTGGACAGTGGAGAGAAGGTCATGAAGATCAAAGAAGAAAACAGCTCCAGTTACATTCACAGTAACAGCAGCGATGAAGTTCATCTGCAACTACCTGCCCGGAGAGTTCAGAAAACAAAGACGAGGAAAACATCTCAGAAAAAAAATCAGCTGATGATTTTAAACTCCGAGATGGCTCCTAACAACTTGTTAACTGATGTTATTATAAAATGAGAAGATCGAGGAGACAGATTAGTAAAACGTTTAGAGAGTTTGTGAGAAACGCTTCTGAAAAATCTGTAAAATTCAGAGTTTCGGGTTATTTGTTTTTTTTTTTTTTTTGTATATTATAATTTCTTGGCTCATTCATAACATGTAACAAACCAGGTTATTGTGTTAACACAAGATGATCCAGTGTAGCTGGTTGCTCAGCACAAGTTGGTGTTTATAAAGGCTGAACAATGTATGAAACACATGAACACGTCACTATATGGGTTTTATCTTGGACTCAGCCAGTCTATTAATTAATTCACCCTATCTGCAGTAATGCAAAGCAATTAAATAACAGCTCGCTCTGTGTGTGTTTCTCGTAAAGTTTGAGCAAGCTGGGTAATCCTTGTAAAGTCGTATAATCCCCCCAGGAAGAGCAAATATTCCAATGTGCTCAGAGAATTTGGTATGATTCTCTTGTTTCTGGTTTCAAGAGAGAAACCTGGGAGATGTAGTGAAATAGACAGAAGGCAGTGAATACCACGTGCATGTGCATGACAATTGAGACCAAATTAGCATATTTAAATTGAGAGAATAAAAGTTCTTTGAAAGACAATGGGAGCTCATATGCAAAGAAACAGACTACATACCTTAGTCGAGTGTTTGCAGCAGGATGTGTGTGTGCATTTGTGCAAGGCTGAATCTAACGGGAGTTTTTGTCTCTTCAAGCTGCATTTTTGCAAACACCATAAAGCAATAAAAGCAACACCCCCCCACACACACTCACCACTTTTTAAATAATTATAATAGAGATATTGAAAAGGGGATAAAAAATGTACCAGGGCCTGTTTCTGAATGCTGAGGTCTGAGAGACTTGATGGTACTTCAGATGCTTGTTCATAGTATTTTGGCTATTTTGAGCTCTGTGGTCCATTAGTGTCCTGCTGCTTCTCTAATCCTCATTCACATGTAACAGCTGACATTTCATCTTAATGTGTTAATTCATTAGTCGGGTGCTGAATGGAGAGTCGGTCCACAGAGACAGTCGTAAGCAGACACGCTAATGAGTCCAAACACCAGCAGTAACCACAGAGCCCAAAACATGGTTACATGTAGGTGGGACCCCCCCACACAAATCAAACTGCATATAAACAGGCTGAAACTTCAGGTTTATTTGGATTTAAATCATTTATCAAAGAAAGTAAAATGACTGTAAATAAAGAGAGATATCATACGGCACATTCAGCAACCCCAGGTTCTATCCCAACGTGGACTGTGGATAGTAAATAAACTTGTGAACATTTAACCACAAGCACCACTGAGAAAAAAACAGTCTATTTAAAGTTTTTATGGGGAAAATTTCAAAGCAAAAACAGAACTGAACTAAATTAAGAACAAACAAAAGCAGCAGGCAGCCAGAGACAGAAGGTGAGACAGACACAACTCTGACTGAGCGCCTCGTGTAGCAGATTGTTGGATTTCATTCAGTCAGACCCCTAAATACTTGATGCAAAAAGCCAGCAGCTTTACTCCCCCCCAGAACTGTTCCTTCATTAACGCGGGGGCAGGGGAGATCTGCTACTTTCAGTTCCAGCTTCTTAAATGTGCTCTGATGTTTTAGGGGATAAATCTCTGAGAACATACATGTAGTCACTTACACACTGTTGTGTGTGTGGGTGTGTGTGAGTGTGTGTGTGTGTGTACAAGGGGCAGTTAGAGTGCAGCTTCCTGTCACTTATTACTCTACATGTGGGGTCAATATGTGCAATCCTCAAGTGTGTGTGTGTTGGAGCTGGAGTGTGTGTCAGGTGGGGGCTGTACTGGGTTAGGGTTGGGGGGGGGGCCCTCCCCCCAAAAGGCAGTATAAAAGAGATGAGGGGGGTGGGGGGGTTTACCCTACATCACTTTGAGAAGGAGGCTGCCAAATACCTGCTGGACACAGATTCTTCTGGGATACATCCACTATCTCCAAAGACGTACAGCTGTGTTCTGGTCTTGGTGAGTCCTGTGAACTTAAGGACAGATCTGAGAAAACAGAGCATCATTCACCCGAACCAAAACCGGGACCTTCCAGAGCTCACGAGAATTACTACAGTGAGGCTCACAGCTACGAAACCATGAGGGTTTTCAATTTGCTTTACCTGCTCCTGCTACTCGCAGCTATTTTAGCACCAGCCCACTCCACAAGACCAGGTAAGTGTCCGGACAGGTGTTTCTTACAGGGAAACTGTCACAACAACAAACTGTTTAGTCTTTGTCATGTCCTACAGATAAAAATAACACGAATAGATTGATTAAAGCACCGAGGACAATCTTCCGGTCTCTAAATCACTGTGCTGACCGCGAAAACGAAGGGTAACCATGGCAACAGCTAACTTATTTGCTGCTAAGCTAGGTTGAAAACTCAAAAGCTGAGTGAGGAAAAACTAGCTCTAGTTTAAAAATGTAGTATAAGTCTGCTTTTAGTAAAAAAAAAAAAAAAAACCACTAACTTAATAACATTAAAAAACAACTTGAAGGTAGCAAAAACTTCTAGATACATTTTTACAACCAGAAAGAAGCAAGAAACGAATCGTCGTTAAAAAAAACTTGTTAGCTAAGGAGTCACGTGATGTATTGAATAAATTATAAGTGTATTGAGTCAATTATTAAAAACATAATCTGGTTTTTAATTAAAAAAAGACAGGTACAGTTTACACAGGTATGTATTTTGCTAATTTTCAGGTGTAAATATTAAAGAAACCGTTAGGCATGAGATCTGAGAAGGTGCTTCAGGGTGAAGATCCGCGGCCCCCGGGGACAGAACCAGCACCGGCGGGCTTTTGTTAATCACTGTGTTAAAACGCCATGCAAATAAACCCACAGTGTATTAACATGACACGGAGCAACAGTGCGGTGTAAAGAGACCGACCTCCAGGCGTGGGGAGCGGGTCTCTTTTAGAAACATTAAGTGGGGGGGTCATAAAGTCATCCACTTGTTTAGCTCTTCCTGGGCTGATTTGCTGCCTATGTGATCCGGGGGCTTTTAAAAATGAGCACGTGTTAGGTGTGTGTTCCAGATGTTTGTTTAAACTGGTCCAAATAATAAAACACTTAAGACTGAATTAGGCCATTTAAAGTTTTTACATTTTCTTTATAATATAAAATCAGCCAACTTGGATCAGATGTCTTACAACAGCAACTTAAGATCACCATCATCTATATAATAATTAAATGCTTGAATTGAAACTTTTCATTTCAGATTTTCTGAATCTGAGGAGAAGATACCACAGACATCACTGTCCTCACAGGCGCTGCATGCCTCTCCACTCCAGAGTGCCCTTCCCCTGAGGTGAGACATGCAGTCATACATGTGTTTCTGTGTAACATTTAGTTATGAGCCAAGATGTGTGGAACAAAGCATATTACATAGCAAGCAAGTGGCACTTAAAGAGGGTGTGTGTGATTAGTAGCAGCGATATCTGTTCATGCAGAACGGGGGGGGGAAAGGGTTCGACATAAATCCTGCTAACGATGACCAGCTGAGCTTCAATCCTGGGAGGAGAGGGAGGACAGAGAGGTGGAGGGGCTTTGCAGGTGATACTCAGTCATTTTGAACTTGGCTCTAAAATAGTCTTGTTTTTCCTCCTAGACGCAAAGTGAGAGTCTCCAGAGGAGCAAACTGGATCTGCACGTGCACAGCATGAGGATGGAACCCAGTGTGAAAACAGCTGGACACAGAGGTGGAGAGAAAAATCAGACTCCGTGAAAATATCAACATTATGTAGATGTAGCTGCAAGTACGCCACAAAGAATATGTTTCAAGTCGACCTCATCTTACGGCTGTGGACAGACAACATTTAATCAGAAACTAGAGAGACTTGGAAGCTCCTTCACTCATGTCTGGACCAAAGGAGCGAGAACCTGAGATGATTTTATCTTTTAAATATGTACAACATTCATTATAAAAGCTACAGACCAAAGAGCTGTACAGTTTTTATTACAATGTGTTTCTAAACGTATATATGCACTTCAAATGTTTCTTTAACTACATGTGGTTAAGATGTAAGTTTACTCTACACACATGCAGCATAAAGATTCCAATGATTGTCACATGAATTTTTGTGTATTTTAAAGCTCAAATTAAACAGCGATCATGAAACCTGCTGTGGGTTTTTTTGTTACTGCTCAGCCCCCAGATGAAGCTACATGGGAACAGAGTCGTAAAACCTGTTGAGTTACGGACGCCAGAATCACAGCAGGGAGCGAACGCTGAGGGTTCAAGTGACGGCTTCAATATTTTATATCCTCTCGTGACTCTTAGTAATTTAACACACAGCATGAGCTGAAATAACAGCGACTCACGTGACACCGTGGCGCCTTTATTGTTATGGATCTCGCCCATTTACTGTCGGATAGATAAACACTTGTCAAACACGATTGGTGGCTGCTGTCAGCTCCCATCCTGTAAAGACTTGAACCAAATGAAATCACACAAAAGATCATGAAAGATTTTATTACAACACTAATAACAAACACAACCCCCACAAAGTCAGTGACAGATCAGATAAAAAAAGAAACTAAAACAACATTCAGGCAGTTAAAACAGCAGATAAAAGCTCACTTGTTTGACCCAGATAAGTGATAACCTCTCCTTCCTTTGTGCTGACGATCTTTTTGCTCAGTTTCTCTCAGAGCAACAAAAGCAGCTGCGTACGCGGGTCAGCGGAGTTTGTAACAGTGATAAAAACCCCTCACCTCTGATCTGTGACCCGTGACTCCTCCTCTCTTTCACCTCCTTCAGAATGTCCTCCACTTTCAGTTTACCTCCTGCAGTCTTATCTGTCCATCTCGGGTGAGGATTCCTTACAGAGGAGCCTGTCTGTGTGTACAGGTGTCTTTCAGCTCTTCTCTCAGAGCTGTAAAATCATTGTGCTCCTTCTCCTGAGTGTTGGAGTCTGTCCTCAGCTGACTGGAGAGCACGAGGAGGTGGATGTGCAGTTAGTGTTGAGCGGTGAGGTTGAGCAGCCTCTTGCTCAGCAGTGTGTTGTGCTGTTTCAGGTACTCGATCAGGTCGGCCTGCTTCTCCACCACCTCCTCCAGACCGGATGGTCCTCTGAGACACAAATAACAACATATCAGAGGGAAAACATGTATGTTTCTGCACCATAGTTGGAAAACCGTTATCACACACCCAATGCACATCTTTACATACTGTTTAATGTTGCATAAATAAAGAAATTGGCAACGTTTTCCATCAGAGTAACAGTTTTATCTGAAATTTGCACTGATTTTAGTACTAGTTTCCTCTGAGGGGATCAGCGAGACTCTGGAAGCTCACAGGGTTCAAAAGTTCAGGTGTTTCCTTTTCATTTCTCATTCACAACACAGCTCAATATCTGTAAAACGTTAACACGAGTGAACTGGGGTCTATCAAAAAAAACAGCCTAAAAGGAACATTTAGTGTTTCTGTTTCATCTCATGTTCCTCACTTTTACCCAAGGCTCTAAAACAACGTCACAATGTCTCCTCTCCTTTTATCCGGAGCTCTAGCGTACGTAGCTCGTTGCCACGGATACGAGGAGACGATGTGAAGTTAGATAAGAGTTCTTCATCTAACAGGGAATGAAGTGAACGTGTGTCCAGGTGACAGCACGTACCTGAAGCCGGTCTCAGGTAAACAGGTGACGCTGTAGTTCTGTGAAAGGTCTTCTTGGCTCACGTCTGGTGCTGCTCGCTCTCTGTTGAACCGTATCACTTTGACTAGAAACACAGACAGACATCCTTACTGTCTAAAACCCTCTAATGAAACATGAAGGTATCGCATCACAAAGATGGAACAGTTTAAAAGGAGCTTAGAGTTTCCATCGTTAATCACTCCAATAAGAAACAGCACACACTAGTTTCTTTTATTACCTTCTACCCCCCCCATCCCCTTCTCTCCTAAAACACATACAAGCTGTTATATCCTGCACTTACAGGCTGCATCCTGCACTCAAACCTCTAATTCTAACGCTCTAAACATACACTTTAACACACGAGGAGGAGCTAGCAGCAACCTGTGTGTGTGAAGAAAGGCAGCAGGAGTCACCGGTAAAGAATTGATAAGAGTCGAGTGTCATTAGCCAGAGGAAACGATCACGGAGCTTCCAAAGAGCGAGATCTTTTACTTTGCTGCAGCGCAGCATCTCGACCAGCACGCTCACACACACACACACTATCTAAAGAGAAACAGCACATTCCTGCATAATGAGCTCCTAAGTGTGTGTGTGTAAATAAAGGCAAGTGAAGAGAGAAAAAGCCTCCAGTAAGGAGCAACACTGCAGTGACGAACTGAACCTAGTGCAGATCGAACTGTTTGTTCTGCTCTAAATGTTTCCTGATTTATTTTTTTAAGAAAATAATCCAGAGGTGCGTCATTAAATGTAAATGCACAACAGCAGATCATCAATACAGGAAAGGAAACATTTCAAAATAAAACTGAAACAAATCATAAAAGTTGATTTTTTTTTTAAAGAGATATTATTATAATGAATCTGTCAGAATCCATACATTCGAAGCATCATGGATATCAGTAAAAACAAACTTGAGTATTCATGCAAAGATCTTTTTTTCCAGTCGTTTGTCTTATTATTGTAAAAGAGAAAAAATCACTATGTATTTGTCTCTGAAACCTCCTGTGAAGTTGCAGGAAACACCTTTGTAGCACCTGGTAGTTATGGGTTTACAACACATTTACAGCTCACAGTTACTGACCTGATTGTCACACCAGCAATTACACAGCTGCAGAAGCAAAGACATAAATAGACAAAACACTCAGAAATCCTGTTAAACTCTCTATTTTCTATCTGGACACTGTTTCCATTGACACTTAAAAAACAAAAATCCATAAACATGAACTGGATTATCATATTCTATGAACTTCTAAAAAAAGAGTTTTCCTTTAATTCTCATGTATGAAAAGCTTTAGAATTACCAGAATTTTAAAAAATATTACAAAGAAACTGGGATTTCTGCAGCTGCTTATTGGATTTGCACACTAACAAGAAGTAAATCTGAAACAAAACTGAAGTAATCCTTTTCAGATCAGGAAACAAGAGCTCAGTTAGTCTTAAACATCATAAAAACAATAATTTTCTTGGTTTTGACTCGTTATGCAGCTGATTTACTGAAAGCTTCCACACTTTCTGTTGGGCGTGTCTGTTTTTGTCGTTTAGGATTAAAAATCAGCAATTTGTCAGTCTAGTTTATAGATATTTCTGCAGATGAGTTTTACAGCAGAGATAAAACCAGAGAAGGACTGCAGGATGGAGGGAGGAGTTTTAAAGGAAGTGACACACTTCACACATCCAGACAGGCGGCGAGCGCTCCGACCTGCTCCGCTCACATCTGAGCAGCTTCAAGAGGAGCACGTGCGCTGGAAGGAAACCTCAGAGTATAACGACAGACTTCTGATGGAACAAAACACCAAAATGTCAGAGAAGTAATCCAGATTTCTTGGTTTTGGATTGGATGAAACATCTAGAGAATAAAACTGTGATGAACAAGATATATGGAATGCAAACCTTCAATTTACTTTTATAAGAATAATAAATACAATTTCAAGTTCTACTCTCTCATACAAGACAAATGCATCTCAAAGTAGTCTGAGGTCTGTTGTTGAACCACATGGATTAAAGGAGAACGCCCGTTTTTTGCAATTGGGGCCTTATTTATTCTGTGAGATGTGTTTTACTCGTCATCAGTGGTACTTTTTTGCGATTCGGATTCGTCTCGGAGATTTTTGATTCACACGGCAAACACCTAAACGCCAATAAACGAGAGTCGGTTGGGCCTGCGTTCGCCGACCCTAAATCGGGTTTAAAATCAGTTCAAATCTGTTATTTTTTTAATCTGGCCATTTAGATACTCTATTGTTTAGTCCGTTCCAGTGCCATCTTGAATCCTGCGCTCATAGAAATGATAAACAAAGGAAGCTAAGCCACTGCACCAATAGAATGGGCGCGCGGAGAGATGACATCACTCTCCCGTCACTGTAAAAAATATCATTTCTATGAGCGCAGGATTCAAAATGGCACTGGAACGGAAAAAACAATAGAGTATCTAAATGGCCATATTAAAAAAATAACGGATTTGAACTGATTTTAAACCGATTTAGGGTCGGCGAACGCAGGCCCAACTGACTCTCGTTTATTGGCGTTTAGGTGTTTGCCGTGTGAATCAAAAATCTCCGAGACAAATCCGAATCGCAAAAAAGTACCACTGATGACGAGTAAAACACATCTCACAGAATAAATAAGGCCCCAATTGCAAAAAACGGGCGTTCTCCTTTAAACCTGAGTTTGCTCTAATCATGTCCCTGTGAACAGCTGCAGCTCGGTTCATGATCACGCCACAGCTTACAAACTCCTATGTTCATAACAAAAACACACAAACTAAAGGTTTTACACAGGTTTTCTTTCAGGAATCAAACATCTAAGATATTTGAACCTGTTTCAGAGTCCGTCTCCACTCTGACTTGACGTGTGCATTTAGTTCATTTTAATTAAAGAGGGAAACAGCTCAGTGCTGCAGTCATTCTGCTTTAATTAAGAGTTTGTGATAACTGATAGAGTCTTTTGAACGAATTTTGTCTTATTTGTCTTTGCAGAATTGTTTAAATTCAGCCATGTTGGATGGTTTCTAGCATGAACAGCCTGTATTAGCATGCGTTGGTGTGTGTGTGTGTGTGTGTGTGTGTGCTCGCCCTGCAGTGCTTACACTAAAAGTTTCTGACCGGGCAGAAGAGAGAGATGTATTCAGAGTTGAGCCTTTGAAGGCTTTGATGTGCACGGAGCTCTAAAGAGAAGAGTGTATTCATGTTCAAATGAGAAAGAGCCAAACATACAGAAAAACTGAAACACACACTGACAACCAGCACGCACTTCAAAGAGGAGCTGAACGAGGCCTTCCTGTATGGACTCTGTGGCTTCAGGCATCATGATCTCCCTCTGCATCTCGGACAAAAACCTCTTTATTTGATGTCGCTGACGTCACCTTGACTGCATCTGCAGGCGTGGGATCATGTGACTGTGCTCAATTTGGCATCGCTCAGTTTGCATCATGCTTGGCTACACTGATCTGAGCAGGAATGTACACGCACACACTGGCTCAGCAGCACTGTAAACACCAGGACAATGCACGCAGAGGGTTCCCCCTTTGGCTAAGGTAAATCCTGGTGTTTCTTATCTTCTGTCCTTGGCCCGCTGGTATCTCCTCCTACAATCTGTGCCCTACGGCTGCCAAACACTCCTTTAATATGGATTTCCTTTCAACACAGATTCTTCGATATCAACATCCTCTGATTTAGAATCTTTAACAGCAGTTTTCCTCTCAAAAGAAGACTGAGAAGTTGGATACCAGATGATAAACTTGCTCTTAGATAAATATATTTGCATAAATCTGAGTTCTGGCATCACTCTGTTGTTTGAAACAATTATAAAGCTCAATAAATGTTCATCCAGTCAAACATTTTGTATGATTGGGACCAGATTTCAGTATGTTTTTGCTTCTTTTAAATGTTCTGAGCAACACATAAACATTCAGATAGTTTAAAGCTAAACTGAAGCGGAACTTTCTGTTCAGACGCAGCAGAATGTGACTGAATGTTTCATCATTTTGTTTTATTAGATATGATTAAACATGCAGGTACTTTTATACGTGCACTTTTTCACACTGTACAATGTGAAGCTAAAGATCCAGGAAATGTAAATGTAATAAAAGATCGTGTTGCTTTTAGTAGATATCTGAGTTTTCCTTCTGTAAAATGTACAAAAAAACTGAAACTTAATCGCACAACGACGTCAAATCAACTCAAATCTAAACATTCAAATATAGTCTGCGATGAAAAATGCAGCTGATTTAGTCAAACTAAAGTATCACACGTGATTTCTGTCAGTCACTTTCTGTCATGTCATTGTTTTCCTTGAGTCTGATGACCAATCAGCTGAGTCATCATGAAGGTTTAAAGTGTTGTTACAGGTTTGAAATATCGGTGATGACTCGTCAGCCACAGAAACATCATAAATATGAAAATCCAAACGCAAGTAGGAAAAGTTTCATTTAAAAACTTTAATAAAATGAAACATTTTGAATGGAAAACTATTGTTTTTTTGTATATTTACAACAGAAGACTCTCTTATCCAGCCACAAAAATAAAAAATAAACATGACTGCTACAGGAGATCCTTCCTGTCCACACCTAGAACCCTCTACAGGAGATCCTTCCTGTCCACAGCTAGAACTCTCTATGGCTCCCTGAAGAATAACTGAGCTACAACAACACTTGAATTTCCCTTCGGGGATTAATAAAGTATTTTTGATTGATTTGATTGATTGATTGAGAGTCATGTTTTAATTATTGTGTATGAAAGTACTAATTCATGTAAAAGGTAACGAGTACTTTATGATCCTGTGTTACTTGTGTAGCGCACGCTGTGTTTCACTCTTTCACAAGAAGCTTTTGAGATACGACTGAAAAAATATTTTAAAATAAAAGAAAAAAACTGCCAAAAGGACGTTAAATACTGGATTTTCATTTCAGTAATCTCGTTGGAAAATAACTTCTATTATACTTAAAGACATAAATCTAGGCAAAATTTTGAGAACATTTACTGTTAATTGAAATAAATTCATTTTTTTCCATAATCTCAATCAGATATTTTACACTGATCATTACCAAAAAAAAAATTTTTTTTTTTTAGTTACTGGATATTATTCACTTATTTCCAACTAAGTTCAACCAGCTCAGTCTCCAACAAAAAGAAAAACCCTGTCAGCATTTCACACAGATTGACGCGGGCGTCACCCAGGAAGGTTCGTGCTGGTGTTTGTGTCAGCAGCTCAGCGGAAGATGGACACGGAGCTGAAAGGTTGATTGTCATGCTGTCGAGTCTCAAAAGGGCAGGGCGAGTGTTGTGATGCAAATCCGCTCGGAGAGCACGAGGGGGCAGGGAGTGTGTTTGTGTCTAATGTAATCTGCAGGGAGTGTGTGTCTGGGATACCTACAGGGAAACAGAATGATCCCTGGATTAAAAACAAACACACCCAGCTGCTGGTAACGGACTGTTTTTATGAAAAAATGAGACACTGAATCAGGAGTTTTGATATGAACTTGTTTTCTTCCTCTATCACACAGAATCATATCATCCTTCTAAAACAAGAGAATAAAGACAAACTTGCTGTTTCGCAAGACTGGTAATGTAAAGATAATCATGAACGGATGCTTGTTACAATAATTTAATATTTAGAATCTTTTTCTCTTCGTCTTTCGTTCTTATTTTGTGTCTGTCATCTCAAAAACATGGTCAGGGTTTGTTTTACCATATTAAAAAAAAAAATCTGATTTTATTTGATTTGTAGGACCAGATGAAGATGATCTAAGAGCAGGTCCTCTGGTCACATGACGCAAACAAACACACAAATTATTTTGTGTACAGCAAATTTGTAACTGTGTGTATTATTTGCATAATCACATTTACAGAATCTAGTATTTGGCTCAAGTCCTCAGAAACAGGACAAACCAGATGTTTCTGTGTTTTAAAGATTTTTTCACCTTACAACTTTTTGTTTTTTCTAATAATTTAGTTACAGTTTATTTTCCATTGTGAGTCAAATCAGTTCAAAAGTTAAAGATGTTATAAAAGTATCTGAATGAATCTTTAGAGATGTTCTCTTGTATATCAAGGATAATGTAGATTTGTAGAACTCTTTTTGAGGACATTAGACGTCTGCTTTGATAAACAGGAAACACATTTTTGTCTTACAGCTGCTGCCGCATGAAACATACTTACACAATTCCATTTGTTTCATGTCTTTTTCATAAAACCGCTTAATTCTTCTGCACAGGTCTCGCAAAAAGGCTCAGGCTTCCTTCGATTTTAACTTTTTATACCTTTTAAAAAAGGAATAAGAGTTTACCCATGTAGATGATCAGAAGTGGCAGCGTCATCAAGAGTTCCAGTCCGAGGATGATGAGCAGAATGGAGATGTGATAAATCTGAGGTAACTTCATGGCCAGAAGACCCAGCAGCAGAACATTTCCTGTTCAGACACAGAAACACTTTATTGCCACCTAGTGGAGAGAAAATAAAGCTCTACAAAATGTGGTAAAACACTGCAGGTGAGCGTTGTCGTACCTCCAGAGTGTATGACGAATGGCAGCTGTTTCAGCCTTCGTGTCTGCCTATAAAATCGCAGGTATCCTCTGCTGCGGGCCTGACTGTGGTGGTGCTGCATCCAGCAGCTGTACAGCAGCATCAGAAACCACAAAAACACCTTCCCAAACACAATAGCACTGTCACCGTTCACTTCACCCAAAATCTTTATACAAACATCCTTCTGGCCAAACTCCAACACACACAGCAGAGCCACGCATATCGACAAGACGACATGCAAAACCTGCAAAATTCAAAGCAAATAAAACAGATGTGAAACAACTGGATCTGGATCATTTCACTTAAACACTTTCAATCTGAAGTCTCTGGATAAGTTGCAATGCAAAGAACTTAGGAGATTTAGATCTCTCTTTTTTAAATTACTTTAAGAGTGACTCATTTTGACAACCAGTTTTTTAATATAGTGACTATGTGATAATGTGTGCATGTCATACATGCAGCAGGGACAGCAGGCCAGCAGGGCAGGGTGTCGGTATGGTCTGAAACTCTCTCCTGATGGCAGAGTGAAGGGCGTCAGCAGAAATCAGTGGTCCGTCCTCCAAAGAGTCTTCTTCTGTACTCCGAGTCATGTCTGTTGATGGACTCCCCTGTTTTGAGAAAGACAATATTAAGGGTACAAGTTAGTCCTAAAACATAAACAAATGTATCATCCTTCTTTAACCTGTGTGTGTGTGAGTTAGAGTTCTCCAAAAGCTCCTTTTGAAAAATAATCAATAACACATGGACTAAAGCACAATTTAAAAAAGGTAGAATAGTAAAACAAAAGCCTAATCTTACACTTGAACTTGGTCTGGTTTTTCCTGGTTGTTTTTAAAAGCTGCTGCACCTTCTATGTTGGTCAAACTAAATTAAACTATTGGCTCATTTGATCTGTGAGTAAGCAGAAGAGAAACTAAAGGCAGTTTCTGTTTATCTGACTACAGGCAGGAAGTCCATTTAACCATGAAAACCACTGGAAAATTGTTTGTAAATCAATCCGTTCTGATGATCACGTGACCTTTCCAACCGACAGCTCCAGCTAACTGCTATAAACTCGTGCACATGAACAACAGTCACGTTAAGCTGCAGGTACATACTGAATACAGCGAAGGTCCTTTGACGTCCATTTACTTTAACAGTTTTTTAGGCAGAAGACATAAATTCATATCCGTGAAATAGGCAGGATACTTCCGGTTCCACTCTTTATTTGTTCCGTTCTCAATCAAAGCTTTGTTCCTAGAAGAGTAGTTCCGGTCTAACAGGTAATGCTGTAATTGTCTAAAAATAACAATATGTTTATTTTTTAGTTACCTAATTGTTATCAGATGAGTTGTGACACTAATGGCTTTGCTTTAATGCCGGTTTCTGATCACAGGGATAATTCATAACCAGGACTGGATTATCCTACAATAAAAAACTGTGTGTGTGTGTGTGGGGGGGGGGGGGGG
>SSNP01000062.1:1864938-1889102 GCA_006937955.1 Pachypanchax playfairii
GGGGGGGGGGGGGGGGGGTGCAAAATCTGCCTTGTTGTCTGTAAAATGTATTAAATCATTTCTCACCTTTCTTTCCTTCACTCTGCTGGCCATGGTCAACCTTTCCCACTCCTTTAGTTTTTTCTTTACTGGAATTTATTTTTCTCAAATAAACTGATCACAAATTGCATTTAGCGTCAAATAATCTAGTCCAGGCTTGAGAAATACGTTCTAATATAATATATAATATCGTCCAGATGTCCAAAAATAAAAGTAAAATAGATTGTTACTTAACTGACAAATGTAAAGCTACAAATCAGAAACCAGAATCAGTGTCATGCTTTACTTTTATCTAAATAATCAATTTCTGACTCGTTTCAAAACAGGATCAAATAACAAGTTTGATGAATTTGTAATCTGTTCAGCTCTTAGGAATGATTAAGAATAGCAGATGAAAACAAATGGATTAGGGAAACAAATTAAAGCACCAATTCAAAATATTTTATTGATAAACATCCAGTGGTTATAAAACACAGACTTGAGCTTGCTTTTTCCAGGAGATGACGAGGCTGTGAAGCGATGAGATAAAGCTGAGAAGAAGAAAGGTCACTCAGCTCAGACTCCGAGGAGGCAACGCTTGTGACGGAGGCAGACGAGGAGAGAGTTTGGGACATTTGAATTCTCTTGAGATGAAACAAAGCTTTGTGTCATTGGTTCAGTTCATCATCAGGTGATTAGAAAAGGCTGATTCATTAAACAAGTTTATTTTTTGCTGGTATGGGACTGTGCATTCAGGTTCAGATTACACAGCATTCATATCTATTCCGTACACACACACACATACACACACACAAAATGTGCTAGACCTGGAGGTCAGAGTGAAACATCTCACCATTGCATTCATTACTTAAGGCACTGTTTCAAATTCAGTCTGTGAGAAGAAAGTAAAGCCAAAACATCAAAAAGGGAAAATATAAAAAATCCAAAATGTAAATATTATTACTTAACATGCATTCTTAGTCTCCTAAAATTAATTTCTATGAAAATGTTCTGTAAGTTAAACAGACCTTCAAAAATTCCAAATTATAGAAATGACGTAGAACAAGACGCGAGCTGAAAATCCTAATGATTCACTGAGGAAAACTCACAAAAACATATCCATGTTTTTTTCATGCTAAACTGTCATAACAAAACCAAAATACAGAGGAAGTTATGAGTAAGGCGTCACAATGCTCAGGCTACTTCAGGTCATCCAGCAGAACCTTCTCCTTTAGTAGAGTCACATACTGAGAGCAGAAGCAGGACTAAAATGAGACATTCCAGGTTAAAGGTCATAAATAAATGTACAAAGCTCTAAACAGACTGTTACATCCATGATACACATGTTAGAAATTAGTGTATAAGTGTGTACAGTTAAAAAGTACAGCCATAGTTCTTTGTCATTAAGTCCTCATTAGTCCAGTTTCTCTTAAAAACAAACAAAATTCTAACTAAGCTGTTTGTGCAATTTCAGAGAATGATTCCAAAAATCGGAGGATTCTAGGATTTTTCCAGAAAACCACCCAAAAACTGGTTCAGTGACTCCTCCGACGGTGAAGTTCCAGTTCCAGAACAATAAAAAGTTATTATAGTGTTGTGGGCTGACCTTTGCCTGCAAATCATAAAGGGAAATACATTTGTAAGATGATATCATCAGGTACTGAGGAGTTGTATCTGATTTTACAGTTGATGAGGTGGCCTGGACTAACAAATACACTTTGTCATGTTTTTAGTCTTTTTTTTTTTTTTGGGGGGGGGTACTTTTATTTTATTTCTTGTAGTGTTTGTATTTATTTGTTCCCTGCATGTATTTACTCTGTTGTCTATGTTCACCATCAGTTTTTAATCATTTAGCTCATTACACACCTGCTTCCCATCTGGTAATCCCCCCAGCTGTTCACATACAGTAATCACCCCTCCCTGTATGTCTACTCCCCGGTTACTGTTCATTGTTTTAACACTTGGTTTATGACCCACTTAAATTATGGGATGGACTGATAATATTAATGTAACTGACAAAGAAAGAGGTTTAAAGAAAATCTGTGAACAGAAACATTTTTTAAAACAAACCAGACCAGAAAGATTTCTGATTGCCGTTATCTATGTTTTTATAAAAAGTCCATCATTTGAAACATTTTTCTGTTAGAGATATTATAAGATATTATAATACAGAGTTGTAAAAAATAAAATTCCATCTACATGTTTAATTAAATGTAATCTTATTTTATCCACAACTTTTGTCCTGTTAAGGGTTGTGAGGCATCACAGTCCATCCCAGCAGCGGTCACATGGTACAGACACGATCGGCGGATGGGTCATCAGTCCATCACAGAATACAGAAACAAACCACCGTCCACGCTCACACTTAAAATAGTTTGTCTCAATAGCATAAGCATCATTTTTCTGGCTACAAATTAAACTGATTTTTAATTTAAAATGATATAAATGCAGAAACTGAACAGTTGGTTCTTACAACTCATATAGGTCAGAACATGTATGTGTGAATGTGTGTGAACACGTGTGAATGTTTCTCACCCCGAGACGTGATGTAGCACTCATAACAGCTCAGCTGTCCGTTGCGAATCCGTACATCAGTCCCTGTAGTGGCATCACCCAGCTGCCCGTTGCAAGCGCCACACTGAAAAAATAAACACAGCAGCTAAACGTCCGACATACAATTGATACTTTCAGATATCTTATTTATTTGATTAATTAATTTATCTTATATTTTTTATTTAAATGTTCTTTAGCATTACTAAACGTGAGTCAACACATTACATGTACTCCAAAAATACACTGAATAAATTCATTTACAATATTACACAATATAAATGAAATAAATTTATATCAAAACAGGTTTATATTCTGTGTGTTTATGTTAAACAAATGTATTTTGTTGACCCAAAATGTGTTTGTTAGTGTGCTTTTTATCACTGTCTGTGTGTTGTTACCTTAAAACACTGCACGTGGAAGAAAAGTCCCAGAGTATCGATGATCATAGCAGCTCCTTTTCCAAGAGGTTTCGAACAGCCGGAACACAGTCGCCTCCCACTAACACACCTACACAAACAGAATGTGTTCAGATCAAACCTCCCACACTAACATTTGTATTTGTGTTTGCTATCGTTTTATTTCTGTGTTCTACCTGCTGGATGATGGTGGCTGAGGAGCTGAAGAGGAGGAGGGCTGTTTACTTGTTACAGCATCATGTGATCCTGATCTGAGGTACAGAACAAACACCAGTCTTAACAAATTTAGTCAAATTCACACATATGTAAAGTTAAATTATTCTAAATATGAGCATTTAAACTCTGTTAGAAACACACCTTTTAACACTCTGTGTCTGATTCAGCTGAGGGTTGCGGTCCAGAGAGGCCGTTTTCCACAGTTCCTGTTTCTTTGAAGGTTCCCCTTCATAAGAAGAATCTACAAAAACATTATTTCAGTACTTTGCCTTGTACTTTCTGATCAAAGACTGATTAAGTTACATCTGCTTTATGCTCACCCTGAAAAAAATGAAGCTTTGATGCATGCTGATCCTCACTGCTTGTGGAGATTTGTTGTCCATTCTGCTGCAGAGACACTTTTCCTCCTCTTGGTTTGTTGTTTTCGGGTGAAGCTGCAACCGTGAGTCCTGGCTGCTGCTGCTGCAACAGACCAGAGGGACTGAGGGGCGCGACCGTCTCCTCCAGAATGCGTCTCTCCTGGAAGAAAAATGAAAGTAACAAACATGAGACAACCTGATCAGAACACGAGTGTTTTGGGTTTTACTGTGTGTCAGAGTGCTTCTACCTCTTCGTTGTGTTTTCTCTCCTCCTCCTCCACCTCCAGCTGGGCTTTCTCCCACTCTTTCTTCAGCTTCTCTTGTTCTCTTTGGTACTGCTCCTGATAAGAGACACCATTCATATAAAACACACATAAACCAAAGCATGATGCACACATTGAACAGCCACACACATAGACACATCCAGACCAGCAGAGGTCACTGGTTTCCTCCACAGCATTTGCAGAGACATGCACATACACGCCGTTACACAACAGTACCTGTAGGAGGCGTTCCTGCTCCTGTTGCCACCTTTCCAAGCGTTTACGCTCCTCATTGGGGTCCCAGACCCAGTGATTAACACGTTTAGCCAAGTTCAACATGGGGGTCTCAGTCTACCCAGACCCAACCAACCATCACACACACACACAAACACACATGTATACGGACCAACAGGACAGAAAAAGAGGAAAGGTGAGGACACAAGTCTGACTACAGCAACTACAGTGACCACTGGAGAAGGAGGATCAGGACAGAGTCGTATTGAAAGATGAAGGAGGAACAGAAAGAAGGAGCCAGAGCTGCTCTGAGATACTCACAGTCACAGTACTGTCCTCAAGTCCTTCTATGGAACAAGACAGAAAAGACAGAGTGAAGAATATCTGCAAAGTGAAAAGTCTTTATATGAGTGACAGGGATTAGTTTTACCTGTCAAGGTGTGAGAATAGTCCTGTAAACTGCTGGGTGATGCTGCTAGCTGAGCATTTTCCTCTTCTGCTGGTGTCTCGTCCTGAGGGTCAAATATTCAAATAAATAAATAAAATGAATGTATCCAAAATGTAATATAAATAAACAGATCTGTCTTTGTTTGTTTATTTAAACCAGCTCTTCAGTTCATTTTTAAAACTATATTTCCTTATAAAAACCTTATCAATACTTGCCATTCTTCTGATCTTTGAAATGTGTTGTTTGCGCTCCAGGTTGACTCTGAGCTCTGCTCATGTAAATATCTATTAAAACACTCGGTAGAAACCAGAAACCTGCTTTACATAAAAGATCCTCAGGGAGGGGATTAAACTAAGTTTAAAACAAAAAGAACTACTTGGACTGATTTTCTGTATCTACTGGTAGTTTGAAACATGCAGCTTGTGCAGACAGTCACGTTTAGTTGACCCTTTATGGGGTAAATAAGCTGCTGGGAGACATCTGTACTCTGTGGGACGCATAAATGGATGTTTATTTTGTGCTTTCATTGAGTTGTAATGAGGCTAACTTGGAGTTTTTGGGGCCAAAATTCCTTCAGAAAGATTACTGTCTGACCTTTCTATGGAATCTTAAAGATTAGTACTTGATTAGAACTCAAGCTTGACTGTCACAGCTCTAATATAAACATTTTATAGAAGCGACAGATGAATGAAACGCCAGAGAATCTGATAGATAAATCTTTAACGAGACACTTCTGTTATTATTTCAAGGCAACAAAGTGCATCACTGCTGCAGTACATGGACGCATGGAAATGGGATTAAAAAACAAGAAGTGAGTGTCACATGTACCGTTACCTGTCCTTCGCTCTGGTTGTCTGGGTAAAGCGGTTCCAAGTGAGTCTGTGTGAGTTCTGTAACGATCGTGGTTGTGATGATACAGTTGCGGCCTTCGATCAGGGAGCTGATGGCAGAGCCTGAAAAATGTGTTGGTTTTTCCGTTTGCAGAGGTTCCTGCTGCTCTGCGGTGTTTTGATTTTCCACGGCCTCCTCAGGAGAATCATCTCTCTGCGTCTGCTCGGAGGAAACATCTTTGTTTTCCTGCAGTGAGTCCTGAGGCGAAGGGAAATCCTCTGTCCCCTCTCCGTTTACCCGCAGCAGCCCATCCATCTGAGCAGGATACAGACAGAAATAACATGTTACCTCCATTCAACACAAATATTCTCATCTTTAAAATAAATTTCAAGGTAGATTTAAGAGTATGTAAAAATTGATTAAGGTAGTTTATTTATTACCATCTATAACGTCTACACTGTTATTAATTTGGAATCTTTACACTCGCCTCTTGGCTACAATTTAAGTTGAGAAATATAATTCTAAATAATTAAATTGGTTTACAATTAAATTGAAATTTGTCACAGACACTAAACAGTCAATTAAAAAAAGCACCTAAATGTTAAATACAAGGTCTTAATGTTCAAGTAGACAAAAATATTAAGATTTAATGCTACACATCTGGATCATTGTTGTATTTTCCAAAGAAATTCAGTTTTTTTTTATATTAAAACTACAATCCTTCTTTTACATCATGTTTTTCAGCAACAACTTCTTTGTTAAAATGTTTAGTGTAAAACTTTATATCCACAAAAATTAAATGTAATTTATACTAATATTCAAGATGAATTTATCAGAATACATGTCTATAAAGACTTCATGAATTAAAATTAAAAAAATAAAAAGTCCTATTTAACATCTAAAGTAAATATGTGTGATAAAGGGACTCTTAGTGATTTTTGTGGCTTCAGGTCGCTTTGAGTTTTTAAAGTAAAGTTAAACTGTCTCAGAAAGCTGTAACAGCGCAGGTAAGCATGAGCTCAGGTAATAAGATGGAGCAGAGGCTGGTTTGACTGACTGATACGGATCTTTACCTTAACGGCTTTGTGTTCAGAGCGTGTGCTCCTGGGCTGGCTGTAGGGCTTGGCTACCAGCAGGGGGAGGGGTCTGCAGGGCGCAGATGGAGGGGATTGGAGTGTGTGTTTAGGCTGCGCAGGTTGAAGCTGCGTGTGTTTATTCTGAGGTGAAACATCACTGGTCTGGGGTTGTGCATCTTCTGTAACTGGTTTGTGTTGATGTGCAGGTGGAGACTCTGTCAGCTGACTCGTGGGTTCCTGAGGTTGTGCCGACTCACGTGGCACATTTTGTGAGTTTGTTTCCGTTGAGACTGAACCGTTAGGCATTGTAGAGATGGCACTGGATTTCTGTAGTTCATGTGTGTTCATGTCTTCAGGTTCAATATGTTTCTGGTTTACTGTAACGGTTGAGTCTGATTTATGCACGTGCTCCAACATCTCCGAGTTAATAACAGGTGAAGTTGGTTTGTGCGCCACCTCCATCTGATTTAGATCCTGTTTGGGTTTTGAGGTGGATCTGGGCAGTTTCAGGCTGTCGAGTGTTGCATCGCTGATGGTGAAGCGGAGCGCATAACGCTGCAAAACCAAGGCTGCCTCCTCTGGAGTCGCTGCATTTCTGTAGGCTTCACACAGCTCAGCTTCTCTGCGCTCCCTAGACAAGAGAAGCAGACAGACACAAAGCACGCGGCGTGAAAGGAGTAATTATACATGTTTAGTGAAATGTTGGTCTCGAATTAAAGGAAACACTAAAATAAAAATAGCCTCATCCTTACTTCTCTTCTACAATCTCTTTGTAAGTCTTAATGCTCTTTCTCTTATTGTTGTCACCTCCTTCCTCCTTCATCTTTTTCTCCATTCTCTTTCGCTCCTCCTCTTTTTTGATCAGCTCCTGTGATGCGCTGCGGCGGCGATTCTTCCACCGAGCCAAGTCCTATTAAAGGTTCAAAGCATCAACATTCTGTTACTTAAACAACCCCTAAACTAGAAAGCTCCTCATTCTGTTTTAAAAAGCTCCTCACATCCTGCCAGTGGTCCTCGTCTTCCAGGAAGTTGTTGTACTGCTCATGCATGCATTCATATCGGCTCAGTGACGGCAGGCATCCCAACTCTTCCTCACTGCCCATGTCGCCCATGCTCACACTCCTGGAAATAAAAAGACTATAAATATATTTTGTTCTGAATCTGCCTCTAACATGATGTCAAGATGGATTATTACAGTCATGTAATAAAAAAATACACAAGCCAGTATGGAAATGCAGCAAATTAAAGGAAATGGAAAAAAATGTTCACAAAATCAGTTTGCCAGTCAAGTTTTCGCTTTAACAACTCGTGCATAATGAGTAAGAGCTTATGAATTATAAAAATGTGGGTCCAAGTCGGACGCAAAACACAAAAGTTGCTGATCACAAATGAATTAAACAAGCAAATGAGCCACGACAAGCCAAATACCTTCAAGTGACTTGTGGAGAAATCTGTTATTGTGTTTTAAGCTCTGAACTTGAAATCAAAATAAAAAGCTTGACATGAGTAATAAGTTCTGATGTGATCAACAGACAGTGAGCATCATGTCAGCATGCATACCTTATCATGCGCTTAGATGAACACTTACTCTTTGTCTAACTGAAAAGCAACTCGTCTGCTCACCCTAAAACAACAGCAGAATTATGTGAGCAGAGAAATAAAAGAGCCTGTCAAATGTTTCCATTTAATCAGAAGGAGATTAGCTGAACAGCAGAACATGTTTATTAAAACAGAGAAGAAGAGTGATGACGACACAAACAGTAAGAGATAAACATTCATCTCACATCATCGGAGGAAGATCATCCTCCAGCCAAAATGGTTTGTTTTCTGGTATCACAAGCCCTTTTTCCTCCTTCTCCTGCACCTCAGCTCTCTCCTCCACTTTCTGACTCTCCACCTTACAGATCTGATCAGGAGGAGGAGGACTGGGTGGAGGGGTAAGTGAAGAAGAAGAGCAAAGTTCAGTGACCCCGTTCTCAGTAAGGTCATGGACCTTCATCATGTCTTCCTTCTCTCGCTCTTCCTCCTCTTGCCTCACCCTGACCGCGAGAGAGATAGGGGTCGTTGGGGCTTTGGGGGGTGGGGCCTGATGTTCTGCTGCCATGGTAACAATGCTGCTAAAACAACGATCCAACAACAAGGCCAGGATTAGCAAGAAATACGCTTAAAGGGTAAATCAGAACCATTTGACAGAAGCGTACAGCTGATCTGCTCTGCGGCAGCATCATGGTGGATTATCCAAAACAAGCCTTACAGAACCAGTTCACTCAGATTTTACATGTATTATCTTCTCTCTCCTCCTTTGTCATTATGTGAATAGCTTTTAAAAGTTACATTTATGATGCATTTGACAGGTCTCTGAGATTTTGGAAACTCGTCATCATCAATTATTAAGAGTTTTATGGCTGAATGTTCCAAAAAGAACAAAAACTGGACCAGATAGAAAATCAGAGTAAAACTCTGCATCAGTTCAGCCATGAGTTTCTCTCTGTCACATCATTATCATGTAAATACATATTACAGTTGCTTTAAACTCTGTGTTTGTTTGTTTTTATTGTTTCAGCTTATTAGGAACTATTATAAAATGTTATGGACATTTCTTTGAATATTTTAGGAAGCTAATGTAGTTTTATCAAGACAGAAGAAGCTTTCAGCTGCTACACTGCATGACCTAGATTCTTTTGTAAAGACTACACAGCAGATTTATTAAAAATGTGACGTTTGACCTCGAGCGAGTCAACATTCATGAGGAGTCTTTATACATGCTTAGGCTGAATTTGTATATTAGGGGTGTTTTTCCCTAAAAATAAAAACAAACTGACATTGTTTTGTTCATAAATTTAACACTGTAATCAAAGAATATGTTTTTTTACACGAAAGTGTATTTTTTATAGAATCTGAGTGAACTGGCTCTTTAAGAAAAGCAGCAACAGCACGGTCAGCTCTGGTTTTCACTTGAAATACAACGACAGCCCAACAGTTTCACACTCAACTAGAACATTACAACCAAAGTCATGTTAAACAAACCCACAGTTAGTCATAGTAAAGTCAAGGAAATAATAACATCAGTCTACTGAACTAGCCATGTGAGAAACAGAGCTGCAAGGATTAAAACAAAACAAGCAAATCTAAGACAATCAGGGAAAAATAATCCTCATCCAGGTATCCAGACACGGATATTCAGACGTGCAGCAGAAAACCAAAACAACACACATCAGTGAAGACAGGATTATCTCAGAATCACCAGAGAAACCAACTAATGTTAGTATAATCACCACATCGTGTCTTCATTCCATCACAGTGAATACCTGTCTCTGTCTACATGTTGGCTGAGTTTGTGCCCACCAAGCGGCTGCTTCACTGTACACACTGGGCTCACGTTATATTTGACTGATGCAGGTTTGGGCAGGAACTGATTGAAGGACTGATTTGCTTTGGTGGATTTTTGGAACCATCTGGTTTTTCGAGCCATCATGTCATCTTTCTCCAGGTCGGGTACAGTTTCGTTTTCATCCTCATGTTCAGCTTCCATCTGAGATGTTGCTCGGATCACCGTCGGCTCAAGCGGCTGTTGGGGCGTTTCCGTGTGAAGTCTGGGATTCTGGTGATCCACTCTAAGATAGAAAAGTCTATAACTGAAACAACTTAAGTAGGAAAATCTCCTTAAAGAAGCAAACAACACTGAGCTTGTTAGTGGCTTCAGCACCATGCTAAACAAAGTGAATTCACAGCCCACCTGATATTCAGTTCCTTGCTTCTCTCTGATTGCACTTTTTTTTTGTTACGTGGAGCAGCATCTACGGTGACTTCCTCCTGTGTGCAGCGTTTAGTGCCGGGAAGAGGCAGGAAACGGTTGAAAGCCCCTGTAGTAGCCGTTTGTTTTTGGAAAACACCTGTCCTCCTTGCCATCATGTCATCTTTCTCAAGATCTGGGATTCTCTCATCTTCCTCTTCATCCTCTTCATCTGCTTCTATTCTCTGTTCATACTGAGCAAAACGTGCATCGAGCTCAGCAGCAGAAGGATTGGCCTTGAGAGTCCAGGGCTGGAACTCTTCTTCATCTGTGTAGCTGCAGAAGCATTGCATACAGCAGAAACCGGCAGGGAAGGGTGACCGATGCCCATGAAATGTTAAAATTAAATTAATTCAAGCATTAACAAGCACAAAAAACAAAAAACCTGAATACAAAATACAGAGGGTTAAAGAATTCAAAAGAATCATTCATTCTACAAAAATCTGGAAAATCCAAATAATTGTTTCAAAGCAGAACAAACCATTACAAAACAGCCCAGATGATGCATTTCTTCCAATTTATTCCACAACACATGCCCAAATGATTCATGTGCAGTGGAATACAACAGAATTTAAAAGCACATTCAGATGTATCTATCATTTTATGCCTCTAATGATAATTACCCAAGAAGAAACAACAGGAAATAAGCCCTGAACTATTGATTTGTCTGTTCATTCTCAGTACAGCAGCACTGATATTCCATCAAGCTGTTGTTCATTTTTAATTAAATGATAAGAAACACTTAAATAAGGGTGGCCAATATTTGGTTCTTACTGAGGTGAAAAATCATGTAAATTTTGCAAACCATTTTTTTAACAGTAACTAGTTACATGTGCATTTGTGAACAGTTATACTTGCAGTAAGGTCATTTTACCTGGCTGTCTCATCACATCATGTTTACACATGCATCCTTACTGAAACTAGAAGCAAATCAGTGCAGCTCGATGCAACGGAGGCGCCTGCAAACTACCTCACACCAACAAACAACCTACTTTGCTAACTCACTATGCAATGCAACAGTAAAAGGCTTTATTGTTCCTCAGTGCAGTCCACATTAATGCAGGCGAATCTGGATTGTAGCCACTATGAATTGTCTTGCATTTGGCCTCGTCCATACCTGCGTTCCCGCTCTGAAAGCTGGGAGCCCAGGCCAATGGTAGGCATGGCTACTGTTGCCTTGGAAAGTAGTCGTCTAAGCAACTCTGTCTCCTCCCCTTCACTTGACGTGACTTTGTCTATAGGCTGCTCGATCTCAGTCACACCCCCAAAGGTCACAACTCTGCTGTGACCTCGTGCAGCCTTTGCTGATCCGCTGAAAGGGCTCCAATAACTTTTCTCCAGACAGGTCTGACACACAAGGGCTGGTCTATCCTCACTGCAAATCCAGTCTCACAAATGAAGACAGGCCCACGAGCAAACACACAGTCAGAAACAAACACAACCAGGACAGCCAGTGAAAGAGCAAAAAGAAAACAGGGTGAAAAATAAATCATGAGAACGAGGATCAGGCTGAGAAGAGACAAGAGAAGGTTAAAACGTTGAGTAAGAGAGGAAGTATGGACGGATAGAAGAGGACAAAGCACAGGGTTGTCTATTTGGAGCATTGGGACACACATTAACACACTTAGCATTTTATCTACAGTAGGTAGCCACATTTTTTCCTACTCAGTGCTGCTTTTCTGAGAAGACAAAAAACTCTTTATCCTGATCCTCATGTCCTAATGACATCAGCGCAGGCAGACAGAAAAACAAAGCCGAAGCACTGCTCACAGCCAACACTCGCCTCTTTTTTTTGTCTTTTTTATGTCAAACACGCACACATAGGGTCTCACACACACTGGCCAACTCGCTGCTCTGTTTCGATACTGGTCACACAAAAATCAAGATGGCTGAAGTGCACAATAATAAGAATAAATTAGGTGAAAACATGAGGAACCACTCAAGAAACAAGGGGAGATGTTAAGCTGAATTATAGAGTGAAGTTCAATATTTTGGCATTTCATATTGTTAATTAGCTAATTTACATAGGAAGACTGACGACACCTGTCCTCATTACCTCTGCCAAGGACATTATGGTATTTAAGGCATTAATCTATTTATTTTTTGGGAACGGCGCAGGTATCAGTCAATTCCAATCAGATCTGCTCTGTGCAACAATCAAACCCTTTGAATAGTTTGAATTTTATTTGCTATCATAGTTTTGACCATATTTTATACCTACCTGCTCCCTAAATATTTGAACATCTCATTTTACGTTCAACCCTCAAATAAACAATAATCAGTAATCTGTATTCAGACTCTTAATAACAAACATTACGTGTTTACTCTTTATAAAATCTTATTTTGTCTTTCACTGATGCAGCCCATTTATAAAAAAACTGCAGATTTAAAAAAAGAACATGGACAGAATATTTTAATTTGTGGTAATTTAAATAGCATGAGAAGGAATTCACTGCTCAGTTCCCTATTTTATAATAAAGCTGTTGTTTACACACACTCTCTCTCTCATTGATCTCCAGCCACATGTAAAAGCAGTGTACAGATCATTTTCTCACAATGAGAGTGTGTTTGGCACCTTGGTTCACTCATCTTGAGTCTTTCCCACTTCTGCATATCAGCCTGGCTCATGGAGGGGGAAACAAGGCTGATTGGTCCGTCCTTGGGAGGGAGGGGTCTACTCTGAGCCCGCCTACGAGCAAGATCATCCTTGTGCTTATTGGGCACCACCTTATCCCTTCCCTCTGTTACATCCTCCTCCTCTTCCCTCTCTTCCTTCTGGGAGGGGTTGTCTTTGCGAGTTATGATATCTGGGACTGCTTCCTTCTCACTGGCCAATCACAGCGCCACAACAGAGGCACCACGTGGCACAGGTTATCCATCAGAGTGGTGCACAAACAAGTCAACACACAAGTAACAACAGCATGCATAGAAAGAAAAAGCAAGAAAATGAAACATTTGGAAATAATTTAGAAGAAATTGAAGGACATCCGCCATGCACATAGCTAACCTGATCTCCCTCTCCTGCAGAGTTCTCTGTGAGGCTCGTCTAATTCCCTCCCAGCGCTCACGGTCCTTGTTGGTACACACGGGAGCAGGGACGAACTGATGAACCTTGGGCACAACTGATCCGTGATGAGCTCGTCGGGATGCCAAGTCATCCTTCAGAACATCTGGAACTTTCCGTTTCGATGTCTCCTCTTCTTCATCTGATGCTGAGTCCCATGCAGATTTGTGAGAGCTCAAAAACTCATTTTCAGAGCGAAGGATAATGTTCGGAGACGGTGACTTCACTTCTTTTTCTTCAGATGTGCGAGGGCTGCGGTTGTAGATGGGATGGTGTGGCAAAGTAACTTTTAAAGAGCGTTACGAGTCCATGACATAATGTATTTATAGAAAGTAACAGCCAGTCTTGTTGGTTAGTTTGCATTCAGATGAATCATTAAGTTTCATTAAAAAGGAAGTTAGATAATCCAAAGCAGATGCTTAATAATGGAACGTTCATGTCCACAGAAACTTCTATCACACTACAAATAACTAACTACCTCTGTGCATCACTATCACACCACACCAAGAGTCAATCAGATGCCTCAAACAGCCAAAATCAACCCACAGCGTCCGCGTAAAGAAAGCACAAGCCTCAGATTTGATTTGCCAACACATCTTGTTAGTTAACCAAACACCCAACAGAACCGGCAGCAGATCTCATGCCCGTCCACCCTGACCTGTTGTAGCGAACGGCAGCAGGAAGAACTTTAATTCCTGCCTTCTCCAACATGTGCAGCCTCCTCTGCTGCAGCATTTCTTTGTCATCTACCTGCTTTTCTTTATCACCACTGTTCTCCGGTGCCCAAGTCACAGTTTTGGGAGTTTTATGGTGCGGCCCAGTTCGTTTGCATTGTTCTTGAGGGTGACTGAGGTGTGATGAGTAACAGCATGGAAAGATTAGAGAGGAGGAGTGTGGAGCCATCTTTTACCTCAGCTTTTATTTTGAAATCCTTGAGTTTTATTAATTGTGTTGACTATTACCTTCGTTGTTCGACCTCTTCCACGTGCTGTTTTCGTCGCGGAGCAGGGATGTAGGAGCTGGCGTTGGTTCTGTTAGGAAGGAACTGGTTAAAGGGAATGGAGCATCTTGATTCACTGCTGGCTGTCCTTCTGGCCAACATGTCGTCCTTTCGAACATCTGGCTTCCTGCTGGTTGCATCAGCCTCTGAATCACTGCCACGCCCTGGGTGAAAAAGAACAGTAAAAATATAAGATCCAGTTTTTATTAACATTAACAGCTCAACTTTACATCTACCTAAAGCCAGCAATCAGTACAGAAGCTGATAGACATAAACGCATGTTAAAGCAAGGTGTACCCACACTAAGAATGAACTGTGATCACAAACACAATCACGTCAGGTCAGTAGATTTAAAAAGCAAAGTGCAACACAAAAATAAATAAACAAACAAACAAACAAACAAATAAATAAATAAATAAATAAATAAATAAATAAATAAATAAATAAATAAATAAATAAATAAATAAATAAATAAATAAATAAATAAATAAATAAAAAATATCCCACAATAAAAAACAGGCACTAAACTTTAAAAAATGTGTAAAGACAAGAAACAAATTGGCATCAGCTGAGCTTTTACTAAGTCCAGTTTGCCTGGTGTGTTGAACCTCAGCTTTTAAAAAATACCAAAAATATCTATTAAAAAAAAAAAAAATTCTGGTGACAAACTTTACACAGTAATGTGTCTGTTGAATGATGGTCAGACATTTTAGGAAGTGTCAACAAAGAAACAGATTTTTTACTGGAGGAAAGAGGAAAAATAATTCATCTGACAAAGTAAAAGGTCTCACACACACACACACACTTTTGTTTTGTTATCCTTATGGGGACCGTCCATTGACTTCCATTGATTTTAGTAAATGGATTTATGCCTAACCCAAACCCTATTACTAACCTTAACCATTACTGATCTATAACTAACCCTAAGACTAACTAAAACTCTATTCACACCATACCTATAAACCTAACCCCTAACCCTAAAAAGGGGAGTCCCCCTTATGGGGACCAGGCTTCAGTCCCCACAAAAACCCTCGGACCCCAGAAAGATAGTAAATGTCTGGAAACTGGTCTTCAGGAGGTCAGAAAAACAAGCCCACACACACACACAGGCTGAGCAGCTCAGCTGTTGTCCGCTCTGATCGGTCACCTTATACCAAGGTTAAAATCTCTACACGCCACAGAACGGCTGCCTGTCTATTTACAGATAAATAGTTCTGTATTTAAACCCAATGATTTTGCAGCTGGTTTATAGAATAAATACCAGAAGTAATAAACATCTGGCTCTTTAAATAAAAACAGAGTAAAAGTTACAAGAACCTACCATCACTGGTGCCTCGATTCAAGACATCAGGAGAAGGGCTGTGCTGTGAGCGGGAGCCAAAGGAATCCAGACTGCAAAATAAAACATACTTGACTATATACTGAAGGTTTTACACTGGAAGAAAGTCATTTGAATAAAAATACAGACTTTGTTTTGAAGAGGATATTTAAGATGAGTGTGAGTTGGATCCAGTATTTGGCTGTGAATGTACTGATCTTTGTCTCACCTGTCCAGGGAGTTGTCTCGAGTGTGTCGTGGTGGAGACAGAGATTCACTCCTCTCTGAGTCCCAGCAGTCATAACCGCTGTCTCTAACACTGCGCTGCTGAGGACTCTCCCCTCCATCCTCACTATCCTGTACATGAAAACAACATCATACAGCAATGTATGTATGTATAGCTTATCTGATGCTACCTAGAAGTACCTGGATTATCTTAAACATAGTTGCTTCAATTTTCTACTGCTTTGTGCAAGAAACCAGGGCAACTTTTGTTAAAGGCTTCAATAATAGTCAGTGTGTATTAAGCTAAAACAAACATGTTTGTCTTCTACATCCTATATCCTAATAAAGACAGGAAACTTACAGCTCCATCCCCTTCACCTCCCACACACCACTATCTGCTTTTTTATCTGTCTCGCTTCCTGCTCTCACATTGTTTCTTTCAATCTATTTTCACACATGAACTCTGAACAAAGTCCAGAAAATTAGGTCTCAGGATGGTCCCAGTGAGATTTGCACTCACCATGAAAAATACCCTGGAGTGGCACGTAGGTGTCACAAGAGTGCACAAGGTTATGATGCAAAGCCGTGAGACAGTGTGGAAGTGGGAGGAGACTGCCATAATAAATGATCTGAGCTGGCAGAGTGCAATCAGCAAAATGTCCAGTGCGTCTCAGACATCTGCATTTTCACATGAGGGTTGCAGATCAATTTGTGAAAAATGTTACAGAGAGTTCACTCACCACCTTCATCTGAGCAAGAAGCCCCTCAAACTCCCTGATGTTGAGATTAGGACCACTGTAAGAGGGGCAGCCGCTGGCAGCCTTCCCGAGCCAGAACACGGTGTTCAGCACCTGACAGACAAAGATTTATTAAAAATGTAGATCTTTTCAACAGCAAAGATGATTCAAGAAAAAACATAAAGAAAAAAACACTTACATTTTTCAGTTTGCGGTTGCAGTCAGAGTCCCTAATAAGAGTGATGGATGTTAGTTTACCTCCAAAATCTCAGTTAAGTACATTGAAATAAAAGCTATACCCACACATCTACACATGAACACATGATTGATTTATTACTTCAGGTTAGCACGTATGGAGGTGTCTTGTAAATCCCCCGGGTCAAACAACTGGGAGCCCTTCAGGCCCAACTCCTCACAGCCCCGCAGGAAGACAGACAGGTTGTCCTGGAAGAAGGAGACCGCAGGAAGTCAGCTCACCACAGAAGAACAGGGGGGTTTAATGAGCTGAACGCCTCACTGGTGAGTGTCCTCTTACCAGCCCAGCAATGGGGGTGGGGAGTCTGTTGATCTTCTTGACCAGCCCTGGTTTGATTACACTCAGCAGCCTGAGCAGGAGAGAGGAGGAGAGACTTACTGAGTCTTACGGGGGTTTAAGTGTGTGGACACTACGTCAGACATCAGTAACCACAGCGAGTGATGTCACACACTTACTCGCATAACAGGATGCCGTTCTCCAGTGCACTGCGGAAGTCCTTGTCTCCAAAACTCTTCCCTGTTACAGCCTGAGGAAGGAGGGCAGGAAGAGACAGATGTTACAGAGGTGTTGTGTGGAAGCAGAACAGACTGGTAACAATTACTGCCTGAATATTACTGACTTAAAAATACAGGTTTCACAAGTAAAAGATATTCCACAGCTGAGGGATGTTTGTGAAATTTACAGCAGAAGAAAACTCAATTAGAACATTTAGGAAAAGATTTAGGAGAATTTTCATTATCAATTATTTTAATAATTTCAGGTTTAGCTGTGAAAAAACAACAATTACTGACAAGCATTTAACAGACTGATCACACAAAAAGTACCAAACTAGTTTTTGTTCACTAGATAAGACGCCACATAGTTACTGTTGCCCCCCCCCCCAACACACACACACATTTTGTTTCAGCAGCAACAAGTTAAGAGATTCCTGGTCCATGACTTAGAGCGTGTGTCCTCATTCATTTGTTGTGTAACTAGCAGCCAAAGATAAAAAAAAGTGTAAAAGAAGAGAGGGCTGAGTGTTTCTGTTTGGATGTCTAATCCAGATTAGCACAGATTACAGTTAGCACCCAAAACTGTTAACTGTAGACTCCTAGTCTATGAATCTGCTGCTCACTGTAGACTAATGTGGATCTTTTAATGGAAGATGTGAATCATTTAGAAAGCAGGTCAGCTGATGGCCATTATCTGAGAGAGAGGACAATAATATCACACGTACCAAAAATGATTTTGTTACGGACCATTTCACTAATTATTCCTCCTACACTTACAAACATGCACTAATAAATAAATAAACATAAACAATTCTGATTTAAGGATCTGTGACTCTGCGTATAAACTGTAAGTATATTTGGGATTATTCTGTCTTTGCTTTGCTTTCCGCGCTATATTCCAGAGACAATGTTATCACTTCTTTCTCTACACACAGATCATTTACACATACACCATATGCGCTAAATATATATTTCCACTACATCTGGTGTGACAAAAAAAAATACTATTTTGTTATGTTACATAAGGGATGGACAGATGTTTCCCATCAGCATCCCTTCTTTTCCTCGTTTTTAATCACGCTCACTCACAAAGTTTGTGAAGACCCTCTACAGCTAAACTGTAAATAAAACCCAGTCTAAACCATCAGAAAGTGACGATCAACCAAAATGTCCTTAAGTTACAGAAATGTCTCCACTCTCAGGTTTAGAGCAGCGATTTGTAATCCTCCAATGTTTCATGGAGTCTAGGTCTTTGAAACATTTACAGCCTGATCATGAATTATTTATTCCCAGAACAGAGCGCTGCATGTTGGTGAGAGCGGGACAGGTCATTTAGTTTTGTGTAGGTAGTTTGTCAACAGGATGCAGAATGCAGACAGTAGGTGGAGGGTGGAGAAGCTTAATAACTAGTCTTAAGCAAGAAGACATAAACAATGTGACTGGTGTGAGTCTGTTTGATACAGAGATCCTCAAATGTTAAAATCTTAAAAATAAAGAACCTTTTTATATTTGTGTATGATGTAAAAGAAGGGACAAAGCGTTGTAAGCTATGTTTGTTGAGAAGATCAAACCAGAGGCCTTGGAGGTATTTTAACTCCAGCAACAGTAATTTGAGATGCGGCGCTCCCTCTCAGCCAGCGTGGTGGACGGCTCTGCATAGGCTGGGTGAATGGCAGCAGCAGCTAAAAACCAAACGTGGGGAGGGTGTGTGTGAAGGGAAATAGGCCAAAGTCACTTTATTTTAGCGACTGCACAAAGATAAAAAGAATGTGTGGCTACATCAAAACAGAGCAGATACAACAAGTACATCAAGTTACTAGTGTCGAATCAGAAGAATCATGTAGTTTAAAATCTTAAAACCCGAATTCTGAAGGTCTGTGAACAGAACGTAATAATACAGAAGATATGATTATCCCAAGATGTGATATTAGATGAATCTAAGTCACGTTTAAATAGATATAGCTAATTATTACAGCTACTAAAAGATTTTAAAAAAACCACACCATCAACTTTGTCTGTAGCTACATGTCGAAAACCCTTGAGACATGACGGACATCTTTGCCAACATGAAGTCTGTGTCATTGTTGTTTCACGTTCAGTAGCATGGAAAATCCACAAGTCCCACTCTCACACGCTCGCGCTCTCAGGCAGACACAGCTGGCTGTCTGAGACGATTGGAGTTAATCCGCTTAGGACAGCTGTGACATCTGGCGCGCACACACACATTCTTGCATTTATTCCCGAGGTGTCTGACCCTAAATCTCGCCATGCGCTGTGTGTAAGTAACAGTAAGGGTTAACTGATGTCAAAAGAAAACAACTTTGTATAATTTTAACCTGTCAAACTTCAGTTTTTAATTTACTCAATCTTATATTAAATCAACACAATCCCGCCTGGTTCAATCTATAAACAGACCGATTGGCTGTTTCAGATTTATTTCCAGCTCATATCATAAAGCCTGCTCCTTGTCTGCCCCTTCAAAACACCTGAGAGCCTGCCGATGTTATGTTCCCATAGTGACCAGTGTCATCCAACCGGGGTGTGTCCCATTTTCAGTGCTGACTGACATGTGTGAGTGCGCATACACTTTGCATGCTTCATAGAATTTACCAAGACACACGGGAACAGAGGACGGCTTGGTTAACCCTGACTCGTCTGCACCTGTGAGTGAGTATAAATACACCCCTCGAAATAGACTGAGCCCAAATCCAACTGAAAATAATCAGAGAATTAGAGGGCAGGAAGACTATAAAGCAAAGACACAGCGTGAGAGATTAGGATTTAGGAGGCCGGCATTAACCCAGAGTAAACAGCCCTCGCTACTGTTCGAACTGTTAGTGCAAACTAAAAACTGTCCATGTACCAGAGCCAAAAATCTGTCTCATATTGTAAATATAGAAAAGTGTCCTGTTGCCCATGAAATGCAACATTTAAGATAAATGAAGATTAAAATTTTAGGTTATGCAGATTTAAGGTGGTACGATATGAGAAAGCCTGCTTTTTTAAAACAAAGAGTAAGATTTATGAACAATAAGAGCTAATGTTGCACTATCACGATGCACCTTTAAGGTGTGTAACTTCAAGCAGGAAGAAGATGTATCATTTTCTGATTACTTACAAAGTTAAAACAATAAATCTGCATCATTGAACAATGAAGATATCGATATAAACTTTAATATTTTTCCCTAAACTATCCCCATCATCTGCAGATTATTTTTTAAAGAGATCTGTTAACACTGATTAGGAAAACTTGGTATTTTGCATAAAAACACTACAAACAGGTGAGTTAATGCACAAACCTTCACCTTTGACCTAATCTCATTAACTCATGAAATCTAGATTACGTGTGTGGAAGAAAACAGACATAGTCACAGAGAGAGAGGTGCAAACCAACCATTGTGTTACTTCAATAGAAATGAAACTTTATCACTACACAGACCCCTCTGTCTTATCTTAAAGCAGGTCATGACCCCTGAGCAGAAAGCACTATCTAAACAGACCATTTAAAGACTGCTGGTTTGCTTTTAACCATTCTTGTCCAGTCTGTAACCCAATTCTTCCTTACTCAAGAAAAAGAAGCTCAAGAAGCTAAAATAGCTCTTTTTTCATGCCAGTGTCTTCTGTACTTCCTGTCACATCAGAATTATGGACAAAAACAATCAAATAAAGTTGGTTAAAGCAAGAAAAGTCTCTCCCCGCAGCGATCAGCTGCATCCTCAGTCAAACAGGAAGTGCATTTTTGCTGCAGTCACATAAAATCTGTGAATGTTGCACATTTCTGAGGATTCTGAGAGTTTATTCAAGTGTAACTGGTGTAAAATGATCACTGATTAGCATTTTGTTTATGTAATTCACTGCTTTCTTCTTTTTCGTCCTGTAACCAGAAATGAAGTTTGAAGACAGAAGCATAAGAGATGTTCCAGGAGGAGGCTGAGGTAGAACAGTAACAGAACATCTAACAGAACATTTGGGACAGCTCTCAGAGCTGCACTGTAAAAAAATTATTCTGTATCCCGAAGGCCCAATATTCTCATTTTCTACTTTACAAGCAGTTCAGCTGAAGAAGGATCGAATCATGAGGAGAGAATAAAAAAATGGGTCAAAAAGAGGCTCTACGGGCAGATTGTGATTCACCACTCAGACTGATGGATGGAGGCGACAGATGATGGTGGAAGCGATGCAGCAAACCATGAACGATAATCTCATCCGATGCTGGTACAGTCAAGCATCTCTTGCGTGAATACTGGCCCGGTTTTATTGCCATGACAACCGGTGTACCCCCCCTCCGGAAAAAAGGGGGCGTTTCTACCGTTAGCAAGAAAAAAATGCTCACCGATGATGAACTGATAAATAACGGGGCAATAATAAATAAATGGTCCAAGTCTAATTTCTGACTTCACCATCATGCCTGCGTTATTTAACTAAGAGGTAAGATTACGTGAAAACTTTTGAGACGCGGAGCTGTTCCCGACCGCAGGGGAACCATCGTCCCGCACAGTAACCCGACACTGCGTAGTCCCCCAACAGGTGACGAAGAACGGGTTCTGTATTTATATACCCTGTCACAATGACCGACAGCATGGCCCAAATATCCGATTTACAGCAGCAGCGAGGGCCCCGGGGCGTTTCGAAATACTCCTTTCACTTACCTCTATCCATTTCTGCGCCTCCAGGCAGGCTGGCTCGGGATGGTTCGGCTCCATCGGTTCCTGCTCCCGCGGCGGGGCACTCGGGGAATTTCTACTTGCAGCCAGACTAGCCATCTGCGGGCGAGCCTTCAGCCAGAACCTGAGTCGAACTGTGATGTTGCGGTTAAACGTAGTATGAAGTAGCCTTATTTAATTTAAAGCTACCCTCCCCGCTCCGTGTCCGTTATCCTCCTGTTTCTGCAAAGTCAACTCCACGCGCGCGCAGGCGGTTGTGTCACGCAGCTTCTTCCTACTGTCCGCGAGCTCTGCTCAAACTGTGGCGCAGAGACCGAGGAGAAGCTTCTCGCGACGCTGCAACACGAACCAGGTACTAAAAATATCGATTCCGGACTGTGGGAGGCTGACGCTCCTCTCCGGTCTTCAGACACAGCGCTGCTGCCGCGCATTTCAGGAGGCGTGAACGCGCGGGCAGGAATCTCTGCGGGGGAGGTCGAGAGAGATAGAACCGATAGTGGAGAGAAGAGTGCCTGAGGGATGAAGGTCTGCAACGGATGTCCAGTTGGATCAAATGGGTCATCCGGAACCGGCTGCTTCAGCAAATGGGATTCTTTGAAGTTTTGATCTAGTTCAGCTCTACACTGAGATTTTCTTTTACCAAAAACTAAAATACACAATTAGTTAATAAAAGGTATTTGCATTAACCGGTGTAAAACTGGGACTCGTATTTACTTTAAGTCAGTGATAAAATTTACAATAACATTTAGAAGGTCTAATTTATTCAGTTTAATATGCAAAATGCCAGAATTTACAATATTTCCTAATCCAGAAACAGGTTTTTTCTTTAATTTACTGTAATCTATGGTTAGCTTTAGAATCATTTACATTTATCACAAGCAGAGAATTTCAGACAAAAAGTTTATGAAAAAATATTTCCTCCATATATTCTTTATTCTGAGCTCAAAATGTTAAACTATATACCAAAACTGAGAAAGCTGCTTGAGGCTTCATCAACAACAATATGGCTTTTTCCTCCAAACTCTGAAAAGCAGAATTCTCTCACAGCTCTTTCTGCTTTAGCCATTAGAGAACGAGTCTCTTGTTCTGGAGTGAAATATTGTATTTCAAACACAGTGAGGGGAAAACTTGTGCTAGTGCTTGGAGTGAAGAATGACAGACATTGAGAAAGTGTTTGTGATGACCTGATGCTATTCAACTTTCCTAACAGTTAATAGAAAATATCTGGAGAAGGGGAAAAAAAGTAAATTGTGATAAATGAGTTAATGAGTTTTAGAAACTGCATAAACACTTAAAGACTCCAGCTTCACAGTGACACAGACATGTTTAATGTTGCTTTATTAAATTCCCCACAGCTGTTTTACAGCAATAAAAGGATTAGCAAAGTGCAGAAAGGTAAACAATTCCATCACAGCTAGATGACATAACTACCAAACATACAAAAGCACTTTAGCTGAGAAATGGTCCATTTCTAGACCAGATGTTTGGTTCTGTGCTCTTAAGTTTTTTAAACACTTGCTGATTGAATTTCAGTGAACAAATAAAGTGCAACTTTCAAACCACTGAAAAAACAAGGATCTAAAGAAATAATCCTTCAAGTTTCACAGATAACTCCAGTTTAAAACAAATAAACCATCACCCCAGAACAAAACTAAACAGTGAACTCACCCACAGGTACATCTGGGCCTTTATACCAGTTGGTATAAATAGAAAGCAACTAAAGGCAATTTGTTTCACTCTTGTTGGCACAAAGTGTTAAGCAGTCTTCCAGATTTGAAACGAGGAAAAAAAAATAAATAAAATAAAGCACCAATTACAATTTTATGCACAATTACAATTAAATAATTTTCACAGCTAAATGAGGTCACGTGGAATAGTTTGAACAAGTCTGTATCAATTAGAGTTAGTGTGTTCTGATTACGTTTGTTTGCGCTACAGTGCTGAAAGGTTTGAGTTGAAAGAGAATGAAGTGAAAATGATGTCCATTATAGTGCATAGTGCCAGCAGATGTGCACAGATTACTGCAGGTACCTGTTCAATGAAAATGCTTCAGAACACCAACCGAACAATCATTTAACACTGACAAAGAGCCACAGCAGAGAAGCGGACCTCATCTTGTTCTCGTTCCATGAAGCCATGGCACACTTTGGCGGCATCCTACACGTTTATATTTATAAAAAAAAAAAAAAAAAAAAAAAA
>SSNP01000062.1:1889112-1914104 GCA_006937955.1 Pachypanchax playfairii
TAAAAAAAAAAAAAAAAAAAAAAAAAAAAAAAAAAAGTATATAAATATATATATATTACAATGACAAGTCATTTATATTAAACATGACTAGCAAAAAAAAAAAGCTCAAAAAGAGGTGATGCACAAAAACACAGGGCGAGTCATCTGCAGGGAGATCATGGTGTACTATTAGTATTGTATGTATATTTTACCTCACATTGTCCTTCTGCTGCAACCTCATTGTGAGCCTCACAGATTGTCTGGGGGGGGTAAAGAGTTACTTTATCAAAGCCAAACATTTTATACACATGACAGCAAACTAAAGTCTCCATTCAAAGACTTTGTCCTGAACAAGCTCAATCTCCAATTTCTGATGTAAAAAGGTTTTATAGTGTGTGGCTCACCCTAGTGGCTAAAAGAAAAACAGCAAGTCATCACATTATAATTTGAGATTAACTTCAGGATTAATTCAGGGTTCACTTCAATTAAAATTGTTTTTTTCATCAAACTTGTTGGAAAGATTAACACATGTAACAATGTCATGATACATCCTGCTAAAAAAAATTAAATGACAAAATGCAAATAAAGTATTTGAATGTTGCATACAATATATTTTGCAGTATATTTACACATTGAAACTTTTTTTTTTAAAGTACCTTGTGGTTCTCCAGGCGTGTACCACGGTCATCAGCAGACATGTTAGCTGTCTCATCCAAAAAGGTCTTCAGGACAGAGCCACTATCTGAAAACAAGAACCATTTCCATTAGCATGGCAGGTAATTTACAGATGCGCGTTATCGACCAAACAAAGCCACCCATGTTCTAAACCTGCTCAATCCTGTTAAGGGTCAAGAGGGGCCCTTGACCATTTTCGGCAGTTCATCCAAAAAATGTATTCTGCATCTTCTGGCGGGAATCAGTGTGAGTTTCAGGATTTATCAAGTATTTCCTGCAGTCAGTGATTGAACTTCTTAAAAGTACTCTATACTACCATTCACACACACAAACATTAGATTTGTCAGTGATGGTTTGAGTTGCACTCACCAAAAGTCAGCTTGTCCTTATTGTTGGCGACAGCATGCACCAGAGCAACAGTGCCACAAGAATTTACTGCAGTCTGCTTCAGGAAATAAACATCAGAGCCTCCTGAAACCTTGTCCGCCTGCTGAGCTCTGAAAGACTCGTGCTGTCGCACACAGACACCACAACTATTATCATCCACTTAAAGGATAATTCTGACCCTTTAAAATATGAGCTTGAAATTCCCCGTGTATCTTGGATACACAAAAGGAATCAAGGAATTGAGTATTGATCAAAAAACAAAAAAACAAAAAACAAAGATAAATTAATTCATTGTCAATTTACTTCTGGTCTAACAATTTCAATCAATACAAAGCCTCCATATAAATGAGAAGCTGACATACAATCTGCAATCAGAAAGTATCTGCTGAATCATTTCCTTCTAGTATCATCCCACAGACACCTCAGGGATCTTACAGCTCTCTCCTCAGCCTTACATCTTAACGGCACAACCCCACCTCAACGCCATCTCTTCCAGGAAGTAACCACCACCAAGACCCCATGATTACCTGTTGAGTGAGGGGGAAGAGCAGCATCAAGGCACAGCATGGTTTCGGGACGGAGGAGAGCTGCTCACTCTCCAGCCCCAGCACATCCACGAAGCGCCACTGTTCACCCACGCCAAGCTTGGACATAATCTGAAACACATCCAGCAAAGTCAGCTGAATCCACATCAAAAACAACTTGACTGATAAAAGACCCGAGGCCTGTTGAAGATGCTACGTTACTGGAGGTCTAGTCAGACCACACCCTGTGGTCCAGACAACAAGGGGCAGCGACAGGGATGCTACTCCCGCCATTGAAACAATACACAGTTTTCGCGCCTATTGAAGAGTTTTCATTATAAATAATATGAATTTAAAATACTTTTTACACGAGAATATCAGGTAGGATACACCAACATGCTTACTCAGTGGCCCGTCGGTAATTACCGCTGGTTTCAGTTACGGTCAGTGGTTCTAACTAGCTGTTTTAGAACTTACCCGACCGTTGCATCGAACGCTTACCAACAACTTCAACGTCTAACGTTTCATACCCACCTTGTTCAGCATCTAAAAAGACAAAAAACATTTAAACTTAAGTTTATGTCTGTATAAAGCGTAAACATATTAATGAAGTCGTTATTTTCCCCACCTCGGGATTAATTTCCATCGGGGTCCACTCCATTTTTGCAACGTTTGGCAGTGATTGCGCAGATAAAATATATTCTGTACTGTCGAAGCTCTGATAACGGAGTTGTCAGTTGACGTACGCGACGCACACGCTCTTTATTCTGCCGATCGTACCATTTACAGGAAGATGTGGGGGGTGTTCGGATCAAGCAACCACTAAAGTTTACGCTTAACCGGATTGCTGAAAATAATTTACTTAACTTAAATGTTAAAATAGCTCGTTTTCACACTTTTTAAAGTTAAAACATACAAAAACACATTTACTCTCATTCACAAAAGTAAACAAAATCTAAATGACACCGCACAAAACGAGAACAATCAAGTTGTTTCAAGAAAAGAAGGCGTGGCGTATTGATTAACTTTGGTCAATTTATGGCATTTTTTACACTAAAGTCTAAGTTTGAAACTGTGTGAAATCAAGAGAATGAAGTAATTTTAGGGACCAAAACATTTTTTCCATTATCAAAATTCCAAATTTTTTTACACAAGGAGTAAAATAGTCAATAAGTTATGTTTAACTTCGCTCACACACTGCAGAACTTTTGGAATCACAGCTTCACTCTATGTGCATGTTTCTGGTCAGTGAGACGTCCCCAGAGTGTCAGGAAAACTCAACATCAACATATAAACTGCATGCAGAAAGGTCTCAGCCAGGATTCAAACCCAAGACCTTCTTGCTGCAAGGCAACAGGACTCACCCACTACTCCACCTCCCAGTCTCTCCTAAAAAGTTATTTTCATACATTTGCTATAGTTTCTTTGTTGATGTGTTGACATTTTCAGGATAGGTCAGAAATGGTATAAGAACCAATCATTTAGATTTTGGTGGTGATCCGGATCACTGTCTGAATGCAGTGATAAATTTGGATGGATGGATGGATGGATGGATGGATGGATGGATGGATGGATGGATAGATAGATAGATAGATAGATAGATAGATAGATAGATAGATAGATAGATAGATAGATAGATAGATAGATAGATAGATAGATAGATAGATAGATAGATAGATAGATAGATAGATAGATAGATAGATAGATAGATAGATAGATAGATAGATAGATAGATAGACAAGTAAATAAATAAACAAACTCCTGGTGGAGGTAGTGCTGCCACCGAGCGTCACTTCCAGACAACTGCATCCAATACAAAGTCTTTCTACACACATTTTATCTTTTGCAAACAAAATTAAGGCACCAAAAATCAGCTTTGCATTGCTTTGTTTTAGGCAGTGGAAAAAATCTAAATAAAATCAATATTTGGTGTCACCAGCTGCATCAATTTTTCTAGATATACGTGCACCCAGTTTGTGAAGGAACTCAGTCACAATCAGACATATCTGAATTGAATTGAATGCCTTTACTGTCATTATACAAAAGTACAATGACATTAGAGCCGTTCCCAGCACCAGTACACAAAAGGTAGTTTGAAAAGACACACAAAAAACAAAAAATATAAAAAGTATTTGCACAAAATACATATAAGAAACATATACAGTGTAACATGGAAGTGAAGCACAGTGTTCAAGCACAAATTGTTTTTTGAATTTTAAATGCCTTTATTGTCCCACGGGGGGAAATTACATGGAGATACAGAGAACAGCTTGACCTTAAATACAGTATTGGAGTATTGCACATTAGTAGAATATTGCACATAACATCATGGCTAAAGTAGAACTACAACTATATTTACATGTTCGTCTCATCAGAACAGCTGGAGTGCAGAAAATCCTTGACTTTGTGAAATCAACACCGTTTTGAAGGAAACTGATGTTCACAGCACACATTGATCTAACTCACATTGTTCAAATGGATAAAAATAAACAATTACAGTTTATACTTGTGAACTGATTCTTATTATGCAGCTTGTCGTCATAGCTACCTAAAGCGTTTGCACTGTATTGTATATCATATTAACAAGACTGTGTAACATCACAGATTGACAGATCTTTTTACAGTGTAGCAACATCTGCACGATGGTCTTTGTGGGTGTTTTCTGATGTCTGATAACTGTGTGCTTCTCTCTTATGAGCCAGTGTTGTAAATAATTAACAACTATGGATCAGATGTCTATGTGTAATGCTTCAACATTAAAGAGTCTTCTAAGATCTTTCAGATCTGGTTTTATGCCCTCCACCAAACGGTAGCTGGATATAAACAATACTAGCTGGTTTCTGTTTCTGTAACAGCAGACAAGTTGTGCTGCTGCAACATGAGGCCATTTCTTCTCATCCATTCATCAAACTGATACCTGGGTTTATCACTGCGTAGATGCACATAGAATAATCATTGGAATTAGGTCCCTGCTGAACACAGTGGAGACTTTTACAGCTTGAGAGTCCAGACGTTTTCCTCAGGATGTGGTGGCAGCAAAAAACAAACAAGATGTTTGAGTTAATACATGTCAGGTGGTGTGAAAAATGACTCCAGGCTAAATGAATGTTAATTCTGAACCATCTGCTGGATGTTTGAGTAGACCATTGTCTGCAGATTTTTATGTCAATATTGTGTTTTAGAATTGTTCTCTTGTGATTTAGAAGAACATCCATCAGGGCAGCTTTATTCAAACTGACTTTCACTCTGAAATCTGCCTCATTAATTTGAAGTAATTCAACTCATCCCGTTTAATTGTTTAAATAGTTGTATGTTTGACAAATAGAGCATAGAACAGCATTTCCCAGAGTGCGTTGGGTGGAGCTATACCAGGGCGCACCAGGGTGTGGTCCAGACGCGCGCCCGCACGCTCACGCGAACTGTTTATTATAGTGAATTTTTTTCTTCCGCCCTTCTTCTCCTCTTTGCTGCTCACACTGCAGGGTCTTTCTCTCTGTCCGCTCACCGAGCTTCACCAGACGGCTTCAGCTCAACCAAGGCACCGGATCAGGTGAGAGCGGAGTGGTCACCAGCTGTGCGTTTAACAGAAACATCTGCTTCAGAGAAGTTTGATGAGAGCCGACAGATGACCAAACTTGATCAGCTGAAAAGAGACGCGTTACAAGTGAATACAGGAAGTTCGGTCTGATTATCACGCAACTTTTCTGTTTCAGGTCACCTTCTTCCTGTTGAAAAACTTTACAAGACAACAAAAATGGTGAGTGATTTTCATGTAAAATCTTTGTTTATCGTGATGAAAAAAAACCGACAACTTCAGTGTAAAATCAGCGACCGATGGAGTGTAGCCATTTTACCGGCGTCTTAAATCTCACCGTTATTTATGCAAATATCTGACTGATTGATTTCGATCCTCTTTACTGAAAGGTCACGCCCACTTCACTCCTCATTATATAATTCTCTAATTTTTTTCATCTCAGCGTATAAAAGAAGTTTAATAACTATTTGTAAGCTGTTTCATTAGATGATTATCTTCTATAAACATGTACTTGAGGATTTTGTTCCAATGTCAGGATGGAAAATGTGTCTTTTGGGTCACTGAGCCAGTTATTTTAATCAAGTTGATTTGAATTAAATCGAAAAGTTTCATCCTGTTTTAATGTGAGTTGAAGGGTGTGTCTGCGCATGCTTGTGTGGGAGCAGGGAGGTTTAGTTTGGGGAAGTTTGGAAGTTTGGTGTATGAGTCATGTGGGCTTCGTTCCATTCAGGGTGGGCCTCTTTATTTCCACGTCTGGACTGGAGGATGAAACCACCCTCACTCCCTCTCTTAAAGAGGAATCAGTTTTCTTTCTAATATATAAACACTTAAATTAAATGTGCATAATAGTTTGTTAGTATATTGCATGTTGCCTGAAACTGTAAACTGGATTTTTGTGACGTCTATCGCATTTTGGGTTTCTGCTGTAAACGGTAACTAAAGGATTTACTATGTGGCTAAAACACACACATTAAGTCACTGTTTGTTCTCGCTGCAGCAGGATTAATCAGTGACCCAGATGTTTACATAAATTACTGATTTTTGATGTCTCACATAATCTGATGTAAAAGTTTAACATCTTTAGGGAGGAATGAGGCAGTTTCCATCGTTCCATCTGTCCAAACTTGTTTAAAGTTTGTTTTATTTCCATTCTCAAGTTCTCTGCTTAGTATTCTCATCTGTTTAGTATTCCTTCCTGTTCAGTTCCTAAAAAGCCATTGGTTATTAGAAAGCAGTAAAACAGGTTTTATAACATCTGTATAAGTCAATGCCCATCCTATGACCATGACTTTCTTCACTGTGTACAGTCTCCATGGTAACCACAGCCCATAAATGCATGAGGGAGGTGATAAGCTGAGCTGCAGCAGTCTGTGTTTACACACTCAAGATCTATGAGGAGCCTTGTGTCTGAACTCGCCCACAGGACTCAACCTATCACTTGTTTTCAAACTCAGGTCACACATTCCAGTCAAATCATCTCCTCGTTCAGCTGCTCGTCTCCGCAGACAGCTGGCTGATTTGATTTATTTAACTCGTGGTGAAGCTCAGGGAAAGAAAGAATCCCTCTCGTTAACACTGACTTCATTTATTTATTTTCTAGGATGTCACAGGAGTTTTTCTCCCCATTCAGAGCTCCAGCTGATTTCATTCCTGTGGCTTGTCTCTCAGTCTAGATAAAAACACAACCACTAGACTGAATCTTTAAAAATGTGTCAAAGTCTGGAATGAGTTCAGCATTATTACAACAACAGTCATGTGGTTTGAGTGTTTTCACTTTAAAGCAGTATTGAATAACTTTAAGCTACAATTTTGAAACTTGTCTAAGTGGATACTCACCAAAAAACATGTTCAGCTTCATATTAGACACTCTCAACCCTCCGATGGCTTTACAATACACTAAATAACCTCTGTAATTCGGGTCTCAGCCATAAGTGGTGTTCTGGTGATTTATGCTGTCCTGAAGAAAAATGCTGCCATAGTAAAAAATAACACCTTATTTGATAATGAAATGTCATTTGAAGTTTATACAATATTCTTGTTTATGGCGAGTGTATCCTGTTAATTGTTTAAGTGTATTTTTATGATCCTTCTCAGATATTTTCTATTTAAAAGCCCTCTGGGTCCTTGTCAGCCATTGTTGGGTCCATCTCCTCTGGGTGTGTCCAAACATTTGCCTGTCGCTCTGACAATGCAAATAAAGTAAAAATAACATCATATTTAGTGTTCCTGTCCTGGGAGAATTTATTTGATAGATAAAATGTATTTATGGAAAAATATAGAAACAAAAATAAAAGATAAAATCTGTTTATTGAAGTTAAGACTGTGGAACGGCACATCTCAACAGGTTGCATATTTCTACAGAACACCGGTTCCAGCAACAGCTGTCTGAGACACGGCTGCGGAAAAGTTATTCAGTACTGCTTTAAAATCATTAGCAAAGATCTACGTGCTGTGAACACATGTATCTGAGATATAAACTGAGGTTTAGAGGGAATAGACTGAATGAGTTTAGTCTTAGAGCATCAACTGTAATGAGTAAATTAATACGATTTGTAGTTTTAGTTTTTTTTATGTAAATACTGAAACTATATAATCTGTAGCTTTACACACAGTAAGAGTCCATGAACAGTTTTAGACTGAAAGAGTTTGACATAATCTTGTTGGTGTTGGTGATAAAAGATATTGTCAGAAAGTATTTGTTGCTTTTAGAAAATAAAACTAATGTACAAAGTTTAATAGATCACAGATCTGAATATTTTCTGCTGAAATTATGTGCACAAAAATGTTGATAAATTATTTTGTTGACAAACAAATGTGCATAATGTTGAATATGACCATTTTCTCAAATTTTCCTTAAATATTTAGACAAGATATCTGTATTTTTATGTTTGCATAGAATCAAAAGGTCTTAAAATTATTAGATTATGTTTTTTTCATTTTTAAAAAGTATTTTTCAAGTTTTCTCAGTTGAGTGGAATAAAGAACTAAAAACATGCACGTAATTACATTTTAAGTGGGTTCTCTATCTGCAAAGGGAAATTAAATAATTTGTTATATATAAATCTAAAACACATCTCTGGGTAATGTGGGAGGAGTTAAATAAGAAACTTCTTCCTGTCTTCAAAAAGTCAACTACCAATAGCATAAAAATATAATTTTAAAAAGTATGATAGTAATAGTACATTTGATTTGTCTTGCAATACTGATGAAAACTTTTCTTTGTGCTTGTTTTTGTTGTTGCAGGCCAGCAGAGGAACCGTTAAAGCCAGCTCAAACTTCAATGCCGGGGCAGATGCAGAGGTCCTGCACAAGGCCATGAAAGGGCTCGGTAAGAGTGTCTGCAGTTTATCAGGTCGTGTGTCTGTGCTACAACGATGTGTTTTCAGGAGCTCCTGTTCTTCACTCACACAGACAAGAGTGAGTCATAAGCACACGAACAGACAGGTGAAACATGAGATGTGTGTAAACAGACCTGCTGACTTTCACCTGAGGCTGTGTTTATGTGGTCTATACAGACGTAACCAAGAATCTACCTAAACAGCATGTGCTTGTTGCTGTGTGGTTTGAAAACCATGTGAGAGTCATTAACGCAGCTTGGCTGAGTAATCGTGCTGTTTGTTGCCTTTAGGGACTGATGAAGACGCCATTCTGCAGCTGCTGACTGCTCGCAGCAACGCCCAGAGGCAGGAGATCAAGGCCGCCTACAAGACTCTGTTTGGAAAGGTCAGACTGCAACAGCCGAGCAACAAGATTACACTTTACTTCTGAGCTCCTGAAACCAAAAGAAAAAAAAAAATCCAACTTCTCTTTGTTTTGTCCCATCTGGGCTTCGGTAGTGACGTGAAACCTGATAACTGGACCGAGCCATCGTGTTCATTTCACTGCCTTTTTTTAAAGTAAATACAAACAGAAAAACTTCATATTATTTCAAAATAATTGAAACCTTCATGATAATTATGTTAGATTTATACTAGTGACTCACAATCCCAGGGAAGGAGGTCATTCATTACATTTCGATTAGTGTGCACAATGTGAAGAAGATAGAGTTCCAAATTTGGAAATGACAGCAGATTCTTCTCTATCAGATCATTTATCTGATACGGGAAGAAGCAAGAACCTCTCGTGAGCACTGTGTTTGTGAAAAACTAAAATCTTTTAACAAAAGCAAAGTTATATGTAGGTTTCGAAACTTCTTAGAAATACAGAAAAGCATCTCTTCAGTCTGAGCGTGAAACTGCCATTTCACTTATAGTAAGAGGTTAACATGGAACATTACACCGATGCAGTAAAATAGTAATTTAATATTAAAATGGTCTTTATAGTAAGTAAGTAATAGTAAAATAATATGTTCTCATCTTTATGATTAAGATTGTACTTGATGTCACAGCTGCAGACTAGTTTCAGGTCTCAGTTTAAGTTTTAAATCAGTGATCGAACCATCAGGAGAACATCGAGTAAACGACACACACAAACATAAAATCCAGACATGCGTCTCATCGCAGCACAGTCGCTCTAATCCTGCTGTATCTTCACATCCAGGATCTGGTGGATGACCTGAAGGGAGAGCTGGGAGGCAAATTTGAGACTCTGATCGTGGCTCTTATGACTCCGCCTCTTGCTTACGATGTGACATCACTTCGCAACGCCATCAAGGTAACAGATATGACACTGATAAAAGCTTGTATTGAGTTTTTGGAAGAAGTGACACTTCTTCTGTTTGAACTGCAGGGTGCAGGAACAGATGAGAAGGTGCTGGTGGAGATTCTCGCCTCAAGAACACCTCAGCAGGTGAAGGACATCATCGCTGCTTACAAACAAGGTAAAAAAAAAAAAAAAACACAGACTTTTCATCATCTTAAATTGTGGCTAGAAAAATCTTCTTATCACTTGTTTGTTTATCTCAGAATACGATGACGACCTGGAGGAGGACGTATGTGGTGACACTTCAGGTCACTTCAAGAGACTTCTGGTTATTCTGCTTCAGGTGAGTCTGATCCTCTAATGCATGGGTGCCCAAATCCAGGTCTTGAGAACCACTATCCTGCATGTTTCAGATGTTTTCCTGCTTCAACATACCTGATGCAGATAAACGGGTCATTATCAAGCTTCTGCAGGACTTGCTGAAATATTACAGTTTGGAATCAGGCGTGTTGAAGCAGGAAAACATCTAAAACATGCATGATAAAGGTCCTCACGACCTGGAGTTGGGCATCCCTGCTAATGTCTTCTTACGGTCTCTCTTCTGCTCTTTTAACTTGAATGTTGTGTCTGTTTTCCAGGCAAGCAGGCAGACGGGAATCCAGGAGGGAAACATCGAAAGTGATGCTGAGGTGAAAGCTGGATACAAAAACACTGCCAGTCAGTTTAATCTTTGATGCAGCGCCCTCTAGTGGACACAGAAACTCCCATCAGAATGTTTCCTCGTGTTATATCTGGATGTTTCCTTTTGGAGTTTTGGAGTGGCTGTAAAATGAGGCTCAAAGTGAGACTTAATGACTCCAAAATTATAAATGTGCAGAAACTGATTACTGTGTGTCGAAACTTCAGGATTTAAGAGACAGGTAAAAAGCATTGAATCCTGTTCTTATAATCCATGGTGTTTTAATTTTATTCATATGCGAGGTCTTTGTGACGATATCGTCTGGATAAATAATTATCAGCGGTTAGATTTGAAAATGTGAGAAACTGTTTTAATGTGTATCTTCATCAACCTGATGTTCAGAAAACACCCGTAAGACATCGAGGAGCAGAGAAACAACATGGATGTTTGTTTTAATTAATCTAAATCAGATATACAAACTTCATCCCTCCTTAAAGAAACCTTTTGGAAAATAATCTGAAATCTCACTCGCCTCATCTCTGACTCTGTGTTTAAAAACAAATTAACCCCCTTCTGTCAGCCAGAAGGAGTTATTTAAGGCAAAGGTTCCCAAAATCTGGGTCGAGGCCCCACTCACAGCAAGCTGCAGGTCTTATGATCTCTGAGCATCAAATTCATGACTTGGTGCATATTTTTGTCACGAAGAGGTAAAAACAGTTATCAAACAATTCTTTTTTTCAGTATAGTAACATTTTATTTGAGGCAAGTTTCTGATGCTGTTATTTTGAAAGTGAAGCAACGTTAGGCCTCTCAGATGATGCATAACCAGCAGCACATATCATGCAAACCTGACACTGACGTTATCGAAGCTCGAGCTGCAAAAGTTCAGGTTTCTTTTTTTTTCGTATTTAACAGACCTGACATATGGTGAAGTTGTAACTGTTCCATCCAAATGCTCCTCTTTTATTCTGACCTTCCACTAGTAAAATGTAACTTCACTTGTGAAACATACAGAACAGTCCATGTTTAGCGTGATACTACATGTCAGCTGTTGTTGTTTTCATGCTTGCAGGCCCTCTTTAAAGCAGGAGAGCAGAAATATGGAACTGATGAGCAGTCGTTTGTTACCATCCTGGGCAACAGGAGCAACGAACATTTGAGAAAAGGTTGATGTCTTGATTCATAATGAAGATATTTAGCTGTGATGCTTGTTTGTTAATATACAGAGGTGATTAATCACATAGTTTAGCCTTGAATAGCAGGACATAGAAACTTTTCCACCACCACTGATTTTTGCAGTATATTATTATTAAATGTTAAATGTTATGCTACAGTTGGCTAGCTGCTGCTGCTAATTGATCAAGCTAACAATGAGATAATCCTATTTAGACAATCATATAGTTCAAAATTAACTGTGATGTAAGCATTTATAGATAAACAATCTACTTTGGTCTTGGTTCAGCTTGCCATTAGCTCATCAGTCCAGTCAGAACTAATCTTTATTTCCTCAAACTGAGGTCCTTCAAAGCATTTCCTGCAACAGATATTAATTGGTCATAACCTTTCCACTGTTCCCCACTTCAAAAAAATCTGACATGTTACTTTAAGTTCTATCTTTTGACCAAATATCACAGAAAGATTTTTTTTCATGGCGAGTTACTGTGCAACTGAGAAAATGTTCCTGCCAAGCTTGTAAAAATTAAGTCCCACTAATTCTGAGTCTTTGTTTTAGTATTTGATGCTTACATGAAGCTGTCTGGGTACGAGATGGAGGAGAGCATCCAGAGGGAAACATCTGGAGGCCTGAGAGACCTCCTTCTTGCTGTAGGTAGGAAAACTTCTACTATACTAGTTGTTTTAGTTTAATTTACTGTTTTCTGCTCATAATCACCATCTTTTTTGTTTTTCTTATAAAGTGAAGTGTGCCAGGAGTGTTCCAGCATATTTTGCTGAGACCCTGTACTATGCCATGAAGGTAAGACAACAAACATAAAATCTAATGCTTAACATTATTACAGGTTTCAGTTTATTAAAAATAACTTATAACTTATTATCTTTTTCTGTCTTCCTGTTTGGATTCTTGCAAATTCTCCAATTCTTTAACAACATCTTACAGAAACTGAAGGAGTTTTTGTCTCTTTGTAATTAATTTTCAATTCGCTGAAATACTGATGTTAAATTTTTAAAATGTGTCTAATATCTCAGTGTAAGAGAATTGCAGCTCGCTGTCATGTGACCTTCTTAAATCAAGTGTAACGTCTTTGCTTCAGGGCGCAGGTACAGATGATAACACCCTGATCAGGGTGATGGTGACTCGTAGTGAAGTGGACATGTTGGACATCAGAGCTGCTTACAGGAAGATGTTTGCCTGCTCTCTGCATTCGATGATCAAGGTACATCCGCTACACAGAAACAAAGAAACTTGTTGTTAAAGAAACGTCTGTTTTGTTGTTTATTTCTGTATAATTAATTTTTTTTTTTTTTGTTTTTTTTTGTTTTAGGGAGATACTGGTGGTGACTATCGAAAGGCTTTACTGTTGCTCTGTGGTGGAGAAGATGCATAACCATGGGAACATTAAGAATAGAAACACACCTGATTAAAAATATCTTTATATCAATGTTATTTGTATTTGATAGGTGTCCTAAAACCCTGACTTTTGAAAGGTAGCTAACATTATGTTTTCATTAACGCAGCTTTCGGTCCACTAATAATTTTACCCTATATGGAGTCACTTTATTCATTTATAACATTGAAGTATCACAGTTGTTTTGTTTGCATTTTGCAGAACCAGTAATAAATGTTTCAGTTAATGAAGGCTAAGTTTATTGTTTTCTGTTTCATTTCTAACACCATCATTCTGCATCCAGGACTCTATTCTCTGGTTGTTATAAACTGATACTTTCATTAGTTGGTTGGTTTCCATTTTTGCCTGGGAGTGAAAAGGTTGCAAGTTCAAAACTCAAAACTGGATAGAGTTTTCTCCAGATGATACATTCTGGCCACGAGAGGGCAGCAGAGCCTCTTTAGATGTGAGTTAGGGTTAAGGTGTGAAGTTCTTCACAGCAGCAGCCACGTGATGGCAGTTTACATGAGAGATCTGTGTTGTATTTTAGTTCTTTAAAAGATACACATTTGATTTTTCTTTTAAAACTTGTGTAGTTTAAAACATCAACTTAGAACAAATCTGGACTCAAGAACGGAACCAAGAACTGATTCAACAACTGGCTGCAGTATGAGGCTGAAGTCCGGCTCCCTCAGAGAGAATAAAACGAACAATAAAAATAAAAACATACCTCAGTTAATCTTGTTCAGGTGTTGACTCTAGTTCATAGCTTGCTGCTTCATTTTCTAACATCCTAACAAACACCATGGTTGTTGGCGAATCGGTGGGACTTTCAGCTGCACATCTAGAGCACAAGGTTTAATTAGAACAATTTCAAACAAAAAGGAAAAAAATGGTCTTAATCTCAAGTTTCAAAGATTTTTATAACACCAGATTAGAGCATATTATAAATTATATATATATATATGTAATCAAAGAGGAAAAGTTCTGACTTCCTTTATCACTTACCAGATCAAGAAGATTTGCTGGTTCTAAACCTGATTTTAACAAGTAAAACAGGATGTTTTTATTTCATATGTAATAATTTAAGGTTGTAACACGAAATCAAACATTTGAGCTTTAATTTGTCATTGAACACAATGTGAAGATTATCTACTGGAGTGGTGTATGAATATAAATGTGAACATATAATGAGGAATAGAATAAATGCATGAAGTGTTATTAATATTTGTATTGGTAAAAATCTGTATAACTGATCATAAACAGAAGAGATGACAAATAATTACCAGTAAATTCACTTCAAAAGATGATTGTCATGTTTTGTGCTTCAGTGAGTGTCTCCTGGGTTTTTGTCACAGCGCTTCCTCTTTGTTATTCTTTTCATTGAAGCGGCTAACTGATTGTTACCATGGAAATGATCAGCCAATAGCATGGTCCAAACAGCAGGGTGTGGGGTCAGACCACCTCGGCAGTGGGGAAACAATACCTCTGACTCCTCCCTCCTCACTGCCTCATATGTTTGGGAACATCAGAGTCTGTGTGCAGATTAGTAGGTCAGATCTTTGGTACTTACTGTATTAGTGAACAGATGAGTTTTGATGTTTTACTTTAATGTGGCCAGCTGGAGTCTATAATGTGTCTTTAGCTCTAATTTGGACTAAAAAACTGTGATTATGAAACAATAAAGACTAACAAACTTTATAAAAACTAGAACTTGCAGAGCTCAGACCTCCGCTGAGCACCGTGACTTACACCAACAATAAAACTTTCACCTTTATTGTATCGACATTATCAGATTCATTTACCATGAAAACACCTTTAACAATTGGATTGACATCGATATTGTTGTTCGTTTTTGGAAATCATCCTGTTTTCTAACACCCAGACAATGTCTTGTGGAGTTACATGCAAATATGTTAAAAATAGCTCTATCTTATGATGATGAGGAATCCTCAAAAACACTCCTGGATCCAGATGGCGATTCGGATAACCCCCAAAATCTGCTCACTTCTTCCTTGTACCATTCAAATCCATCCAGAACTTTTAGCGTTATCTTGCTGACAAATAAATAAACAAACCAACAAACGCTGGTGAAAACAACCTCAAGACTCACAAAAACATCTTTAAAGCAATTTTTGTTAAAATGTTACTGACTTGCTCTTGTTCCGTGATTTTTAGTGAAATCATTTTGTCCTGTATTACATAACTTTAATATAATTAAACTTTCCCATGTGAAACTTGTCATGTGAAGGAGTTTTGAATCTCATGGGTTCATTTTCACAAAGATTTACCACATTAAAGTCTTAGATAAGAAAAGAACTATGACTGTTAAAAAGAAGGAAGTGTGTGTGTGTGTGTGTGTGTGTGTGTGTGTGTGTGTGTGTGTGTGTGTGTGTGTGTGGGTTTGTATTTCTGACCTCCTGGGGACCCGTTTCCTGACTTTTACTATCTTTCTGGGGTCCGAGGGCTCTTGTGGGGACCGAAGCCTGGTCCCCATGAGGGGGACTCCCCTTTTTAGGGTTAGGGGTTAGGTTTATAGGTATGGTGTGGATAGAGTTTTAGTTAGTCTTAGGGTTAGTTATAGATCAGTAATGGTTAAGGTTAGTAAAAGGGTTTGGGTTAGGTATAAATCTAGTTACTAAAATCAATGGAAGTCAATGGACGGTCCCCATAAGGATAACAAAACAAACATGTGGGTGTGTGTGTGTGTGTGTGTGTGTGTGTGTGTGTGTGTGTGTGTGTGTGTGTGTGTGTGTGTGTGTGTGTGTGTGTGTGTGTGTGTGTGTGTGTGTGTGTGTGTGTGTGTGTGTGTGGGTGTGTGTGTGTGTGTGGACTTTAACAACATGACACCCTGAGAATGAGAACAGGATCTGATATCAAAGAACAGGATTTTTTCTGTGTCAAACCTCAAAGGGATTCTTGTTTTTTTTGAGACAGAAGCTTTCACATGTTGGTGTTACCAGTGAAAGGAGAGAACAAGATGAAACATGCAGCCTTTATCATAAGGATGAGACGTAGAAAACACACATACCTGAATATGACTCACACCAGTTAATGATTATTAACTATAATGAGCTTTCTTCAGGCTCTTCTTTCAGATGTTTTGGGGGCTTTCAGACCTTTTGAGCGTATTTGTCTTGACAGGAGCGTCTTTGTGTTTCATATAGAAGCTTTATACTTCACAGAAAACTGTACAGCGTGTGATTGAAGGAGATTTCTGCTCATTTTAAGTGTCAAAGTGTATTTATGAATGGCAGGAAACAAGCAGGCTGAGAAAAGCATCTTTCTGCTTCATTTATCGTCTTTGGCTTTTGAGAAATTCTGAGAAAACTGGAAACAACGCGTCGTAATCCAGAAAGTATACAGACATACATCATTTGAAAAGCATTTGTTTGTAGTATAAAAGCCTGTCAAGGCAACGTTCAGGGAAAGACTTTCTGTTTAGTCACTATTGTGAGAAAGCTTGTCGTAATCTGTCATAGTTTAGAGGAGAGTTTTTTCATTGAGGGTTTTTACCTGCAGCTTTGTTTTTGTGTTTAAAGTCATCGTCATTGGCTGATGCGCTTGGTTTCTTTGATGTTTGATAATTTGGCCTTTTTTTTTAATTTTAGTTTCTAGTCTGATCTATTAATTTTTTAAGCTTCGTGTTAAATTTTGGTTAGATTTGGTTAAATTTAGTGTTCCTTGTTTTTTCATGGTTTTCTTTGTAGTTATATTTGTTCATATAGTCTCAGTTTTGACAAATATTTGTTAGTATTGTTGGTAAGTTGTTAGTATTTTTAATGTGATTTTGTTTTTCAGCCTGTCTTATTGTGTCAGGATTTCCTCTGATTCTCAATCTGCACCTGTTGGTCATCTACCTGATTAGTTCTCTCTCCTCAGCTGTTCTACAGTCAGTAATCAACTTTTCACATGGTTTATTCCTCTCATTCAGGGGCGGTGAACTCCAGGCCTTGAGAGCCTCAATCCTGCACATTTTAGATGTTCCCCTGCTTCAACACACCTGATTCAAATCTGCAACCTCTCAGCAAGTCCTGTAGAAACCTGTTAATGACCTGTTCATCTGCAGCAGGTGTGTTGAAGCTGGGGAACATCTAAAATGTGCAGGATTGTGGCTCTCGAGGCCTGGAGTTCACCACTCCTACATCATGTCTCCATGTGCCGGTGGTCCTCTGTGTTTCATGTGCCATGAGACTTCTATTCAGTAAGTTTATTTGCTGCCTTTGTTTTATTGTTATTATGAGCTTTATTTAGTTTTTCCTCAAGTTCCAGTTTTCTTCTGCAACTATCAAACTTAATCAAAGAGTTTTAAAGACTAAAAACAATGAAACCAAAACAGAAAATGAAAATGATACTGACGACATTTTGGATGAATAAAGAAGATAAACCAACTGGAAGAATCTACTTGCATACTTAGTTCCACTGGTGAGATTCTCTACATGTAGATATTTGTTTTGTTTATAATATTTATGATCCAAATGTTGCTTTGTCTTTGTTTTATTGTTGTTGTTTTTTGTTTTTTGGAAGTTGGTTTAGTCACGATCATGACCAGGTTCATGTAGGACAGGGGTGTCTGGCTCCAGGCCTCGAGGGACACTATCCTGCATGTTTTAGATGTTTCCCTGTTTCAACACATCTGATTCAAATCCTCTGCATTTCAACAAGTTCTGCAGAAGCCTGTTAATGACTTGTTCATTTAAATCAGGTGTGTTGAAGCAGGGAAACCTCTAAAGCATGCAGGATAGTGGCCCTCGAGGCCTGGAGCTTGACACATGTGAGTAGGAGATTCTTGATCTTTACAAGAATTCCTGGTAATAATAAATCTTAAGGGGGGGGGATCAATAATTAGGACTAAAAATATCAAATCTGTATTGACTTTAATTTATGTGCAGGACATTAATGGTGTAATGTGTTAACACTTTCATAAATCATAACCTTGTTGCAAAAAAAAAGTCCCTGTGTTTTCTCTGGTACCTGAACTGGTGTTACAGAGTTTCAATTGATGAAAATTTAAAGCTGAAACCAAGTTAATGAAAAATGATAAAAGGAGGAAAAAATATAACAATTCAACCCTAATTGCCAAAGAAAAAAAAAAGATTCTACAGTAAAAAAGAAGCAAAAGCCTCCATGAAGGAAGATAAATACATCCAACTCTTACCTGTTCTGAGACTTTTTAACAGTGAGGAATATGATGCACAACATTCATTTCCTTATTGTGCAATTTTAAGAAATCATACTGATTTTCTGCAAGTGAAAGTCCAGTGACATGCAGTTACTGTTTTCCATAAGAAAGTGGTCTGATAACCGGTCTGTGTTGTGGTATCCTCATTTCCTTTTTCTACCTCGACCTTTAACCTGTGACTGACATGAGACACTGCGCTCTGCAGGAAAGAAGCTCTTGGAACAATTTGTCAACAAACACCCTGTTTGAGCTGTCAGACACGTTAAAAGGTGGGAGACATTCTCTGACTTTTCATCAGAGGGCACAAAGAGCAGGTCAAAGATCGCAAAGGTCAAGAGCAGACAGGAAAGCATTTGTATTCACAACTGGAGTCGCACTTGTTCAAGAAAAACACACGCGCACACAGAGAAATCAACAGTACCTAAAGGGAAAATGTTTATAACAATAGTCCTGTCCAGTGTAACCCACGAGGACGATCTGGATTTATGACCGTTTAAAACATGAAAGGGTTTCTGTGCAACAGTTTTATACAATCAAACAGTAGCAGAACAATTTAAACTATTTATTTATAATACATAAACACAACGCAAAGTACATTATTATAGTGGTGATACTAACAAACAAGCAAAATATTACACATCTTTTACTAGAAACTGTAATAAAAACATTTACGATATTATCGAATCCAAAATTGCTGTTGAATTGTTTCAACAGAATAATTTCAAAAAACAAATGAAACTGACCTGGACAAACATGATGATCCACTAGGAAAACATTTGGGTTGGATGACATGTTAAACTAATGTGCTTAATAAGCAGCAGATGCATCTTCTAGATTTCAGCAGCCATTGAGCCTGTTTAAAAGGAACAAACATGTTTTCCATTAATCTGATATGAGTGCACCACACTGAACATGGACCAGAAAAAGCAAAGGCCAGAGCTCAAGAGTTCTGTTTTGAACCATAATGGAAGAGAAGACCCATAAAGCTCCATTACTGACAGAAAATCCCCAAAATCCTCATTGAAATTCATCAAAACACATACTGACAGACTGATGAGATAAAAAAGTGAGGTTTGAAACAAAAGAACACCACATGGAACATAGAGGGGGTTTGGTTTAATTTAAGCTGCTTAGCTGCATCTGGTGCAGGTCACAGTGAAATTTTAAGACCATTAAGGCATTCTGGAGCAAAATCAGCTGCTCAGTGTCCGAATACTGGGTCTCAGTTGCAGGTCATGGATCCTCCAACAAGATTATGAAACAAAACATTTGGCTAAAAACACCCAAGATCTAATCTAACTAATCACAAAACATCAGACTATTCTGAAGTGGCTGTCTACAATTACATTGTTAGTTTTCATATTTCAGTGATGATTGTGGGTTTTTCCTTGAGGGTCTCAATGTAGTCCATTTTTCCTGTATAATGGGCAATTTGTCAAAACAATAAAAGTTTAATAGTTGTGGCCTATGCATGTATTTTATTTTGAAAAGTAAGGGGAAAACATGTGGTTAAAAGACTCGTTCTAAAATTGGTCATAAGTTAAACATAAAGATTATTTAAAATATTTTTTCCTGATAAATAAACACCTGAGTTTTATAAAATGGCCAAAATATTTCCTTTTACAAACACAAGTGGTCATAAATGTGAGTTAGCAGTCGTCACTCTGCAGCATGGACATGAAGAAGGAGCACACACTGGCCCACGAGCTGCTGCAGTACTCCTCAGCGGTTCTCCGGTGGTCCGCGCGCCTCGTGCACGCAGTCTGACTCGTGAAAGTGGGGCGGGGAATCGGTGGCTTCATGGGAGTCTCCGGTTCTCCTGACTGAGCGGAGGATACCGAGGTATTTAAGTCCAGTTTGAAGTGCGCGTCTCTCTGTGCGCGCTTGCACATGCCAGCTCTCACCAGCGCGCGCTCATCCCTGCACAGCTTGCCTTGCACCCTCTTGAGCGCGCGCGCCACTTGTTTCCAGAAGCTTTTGGGCTCTGAGAGGAATCCCGGACAGTTCTGAGGTTTTCCGTTGTATTCGCAGCTGATGTCGGTGACTCCGCCTTTGACTCGGGCCTCAGAATTCTCGCACCTGACGCGCAGATTCACCGAGTCTCCCACGTGTCGAGCGTTCCACATGCACCGCATCTTCTCGCTGGTGGAGAACTTCCCCCGCCTGAGGACTGGATCCGGGATCCGCCGCCCTCCTGTGGCCGCCGCAGAGGTCCGAGAGACCCGCTGCTCGAGGAAAGCCACCAGCAACGAGAGAGCGAAGGTCCTCAGCAGCAACATCTGGTCTTCTAGCAGAAAAAATATGAACCTGAAAGATGATGGAAGCAAAATGATCCAACAGTGTTCAAACTAATCCTAAAAACATTCCAAAAACGACGTCCAGTCAATACAAACATGCGCATCCGAGCTCTTTTCCATCTGTTTTTAATCCATTACGCATCTAAAATGTTGCAGTTACAGTTTCTGCTCGTGTAGAACCTTTTGTGAAAACTTTTCACAACTTCACATTTTAATCCAAGAGATTTCAAAAGAAGTTAGTATAAAACTCACCGAGAGGAGAGAGTCGCTGTGCGTAAATGCGCGTCTGGTGTTGCAATTTGGTTTGGCACATGGTTTTCTCACATGGATGCGCAACACGCCCACCATTAACACTCACTCACGTACGCACGTCCATGCAAATCAGATGCGGAAAAGTGAGTTTCCTGCGCATTTTGAGGGACCTGACGCAACATGTCCTGATCAGAGAGCTGAGCTGCAGATCAAACGAGACGGAAATCTGTCAAAAGATCCGCGTGTCAACAAACATGTTCAAGTTTAAATGTTTTCAACGATCCGTTCAGTCCCAGGAGCTCAAGCGCTCAATTTCCATGATCATTTCCATCATTTCAACAGGAGAGTTTTGGAAGTTCTTTTAGTTTGCACCTAATCTGACATGTTGTTTCTGTTTCATGTTGTTCTAAAGAAAGAAAGAAAACACACATGTCCTTAAAAATAAAAGGATTTCAGACCTTAATTGAGATTTATTAAATGTATGACATTTTAGAATTTAAATTTCAAATATGTAACATCTTTATTACTGTGTTTTCACATAAACAATGTTAATATAAAAAATAAAGACTCCTGAATAACTTGACGATCTAGTGTACAGAAAGCAGAAGAATGTTGAACTTTTTACTTAAATCTTTACATATAGGATCTTAAAATATCAAAGGCTGGAAATATACTTAAGAAATATACATAATATACATATACATGTTAGAATTATAAAGCTGTATTTCTGTTTCTGACCAATGTAAAATAAAAACCAAAACAATTACAGTCAGACTCTCATGAATCATGAAGGAAACTCTGAGCTTCAACAACGTTTTTGTTGCCATCAAATTCAAAAAGAGCTTATATTTTCAAGTTTGAATCGAGTTGTAAAAACTCAAATGTTTCAGAACAGTTTGATGAGACCAGCAGGATGAAGATCACTTCTCATGAGATGTAGCTCCTCTCTGCTTTAAGACGAACTTCAACGAAATAAACAAAACCAAAAAACATGAACTGCAAATCTGCAAGAAATATTAAAAAACAACAGTATATTTAAAGTTTGAATGTCTTATACAGAACGAGGCTGCAGACTCACACAGGGATCTAATAAGTTTAATAAAACAAATCCTCCAGATTTGAGATTAATGGGTAACTAACATGGACAAGCTGAGGATTTTAATCAGGTGGGTTGAATCAAGGAAACATCTAAAACATGCAGGATAGTGGCTCTCAAGGCCTGGAGTTGGACACCCTGTATGTGGGGACATGAAGCGAATGCTGATGCAAAAACTTTCCTTGTAATATAATGTATCAGAATTAAATGTGATCTCCTTATATCACAGGTTCAAGAAAATTAAAATTTGGAAAAAGTTCCTACAAACCTTAGATTCTCTGCTTGAAACTGGACCCGCCTGGTTCATGAGGACATTCTGGTCGTCTTCATGACACTGAAGAAGTGCTTCAGATGTTAGACTGAGGGACATTTTTTCTAAATTCTGTGAGCCTTGTTGTAAATAGACACTTTCCATGCTGATGAAACGCTGTTTTCTTTTTGCTCAACAGCGCCACCTTGTGTCCAGCAAAGATTCTGCAGCTCTCTGATCCGTGGAAAATTACTGACTATTTACGCCAGTGCAGCGTGTGATGGTTCTTCTTTTTCTACAAAGTATTTACATTAACTCAGTGATAAACTAAAGAAAATTAGGGATTATAAATAGCTTTCATCACCTGATCCAGCAGTGATGTTTGAAGTCCTCAAACAAGTAATTTTTTGCATATTTTTATAACATTTGTTTATTAATTAAAGTGTTTCCTATAAGGCAAATATTTTCTCATTATACATTTATTTAGAACAAAGTTTTGTCAATCTGAGACCGGCTTCTGTTCCTCTTATGCCTTATTTTTAAACAATCCAGTTTGACTAAACCTCGTAGTTATTTCTAACTTGTTTTATCCTAAATTATGATTATGTTCACTTTTAGAGAAATCTCTGATTTTAATGATTTATCTTTCATCAACACAAAGATATTCACTGAAAACGTTATTACTTTACAAATATTTCTCCAAATATATCTATATATTTCTTGATAAAACTCTTAACACCGTTTATTTTTTCATTTTGGGTTTGTAATGTTTAAAATTTCTCAAAAAAATTTCAATAAAATGCTCTACCTGAGATGCAAATGTGTGTGTGTGTGTGTTTGAGCAGCCACACAGATTTGGAGTCCTCTGCAGCCTCCATACAGGCCCCGTCTGTTCCTGCAGCTCTATAGACCCGATTCATCAGCTCACACAAAGAAGTGTTTGGCTGCACTCAGACACCTTCTGTGACTGATTGTGTCTGCATGCTAACAACTTCCTCAGAGAGGCAGCAGACATGTTGTTACAGCCCGCGGTCAGTGAACACAAGGACTCCTTTGATTGTAAAAGTTAAAAAAAAAATCACATTTTCTCAGTTCAGCAAGGAAAAAGAACAGAAACGGATGACAGAAGAAAAGAGATCAGCTCTGGTTTTATTCTCTTTAATACATGCTGTTGAAACATTTACACGACACTTGGAATAACGTGTGAATTATATACAAACAGAAACCTGTCGGCTCGTTTTTTTGTCCTCTTTTTTTTTTTTCCTCAAATATAGAAAAACTGTTTGCATCAAGTCAAGTTTCTTGGAAACTTCAAGGAGTCTGTGGAAAATCTTCCAGATTCCTTCATACATGTTTCACAGAGTTCAAAGACTGTTGATTATTAGTGATTCCAACCTGAAAGCAACAAAGAGACTGTTAACATTTTTATTTTGTGTAATTAATGAAGAACACCTTTTATTGTGATTCTAATAGCATGATTAGACTTTTCCTCCAACTCTTCTGTTTCTCACCTGAGTGTTTCTGCAGCATCGTCTCAGTTTTGGAACCAGCTGATTAAGTAACTGCAGATGCCATGAAAGCTCTTCCAGCAGTATTCGGTGGCGAGGCGGGAGACGTCGGACTCTGGCTGCTCTGTGGTGGTCTTCCAAGGTTTGGGGGTGGATTTCCTGCTCTGGGAGCCTTTGCCTGTCTGTGGCTTGTTGGGCTTCACAGGTTTAAGAGTAGCAACAGGCTTTTTAGGCTGGGCTTGCACCACTGGTTTACGCTGCTCCTTGGAAGGTTTAGGTGCTGTAGTCTTGGGCCAAGATGTGAGGAAAGTCATTTGAGTCTCATTTGGGAATTTCCTGCACATGTGTGGATGGTAGGATTTTGCTCCCTGGCAGGCGTTTTTTAGCTTCCTCAGCTCCCACATCATCTGGGTGAAGTAGTGGCGCGGGTTGAGATTGTAGGCACGGCACAGGGTGGGTTTACCCTGGAAGTCGCAGTAGTAAGAGCGTCCTGTGGTCTGGCTTGGAGCTCTGCAGGAGACACGAAGGCGAGTATAGTTCCCAGATTCTGATACCACCATAGCACATGACTCTTTGTTCTTGGTGCTGAATCTGATGGGCTTATCCCAGGTGCTGTGCTGCTGCTGTTTGCTGTCATTACTGCTGCTGTTGTTGTTTTGAGCATTCGATGCACAAACAATCGCTGCAAAGAGCAGCACCGACATCCTCATCCTGACTCTCATGGTGAAGTTGTGGACTACTGTGGATACCAGTCTGTTTGCTTCAAATATAAAAATGTTGGGGGGTGGGGAGGGGGACACGTGGGTGCAACTTTATACGACAAAGTCTCACAAAGAGAGTATTATTCATATATGTTGCATTAACTCCTCCCTCCAGCCACAAACACACAGGTACGTGTGATACACTGAAAACTCAAAGTGATTAACGAGATGGCCGGAAAAAAGGGAGGGGCCACAAACTGAGGGAGGACAAGGAGGAAGGGAGAGATTTTTCTGGAGACTGAGAGGTAAAGGGGGGGGGCTGATACATGGGGTCAAATGTTCTGAAGGATCCCACACAGGAGGTTCATTGACCATTGAGCAGCAGGAAAGCAGCAAACCAAACAGCAGTTATTTGGTTAGACAGTAAAAGTAACTCTGTGACTCTTAAAATATAAATACTTCACTGTGTTTTTTCCTATGACATAAAATTTGACTTTTATTTTCTGCAGCCAAAATGTTGCCATTTCAATTTGGGTTGCAAAGCAGAGATGTTTGATGTCAATTAAAGTCCATTAAAGTAACAACGCCTAGATCTTATTTTGATAAAAGTGAGTGTTTGGTTACGGTGTTGGTTATGTTTCCTACACAGATGGAGTCTGAAAGGGTCCAACAGCACAGACCTCGCATCTGGGGTCTCCGAGGAAGGGGGGGGGGGGGGGGGG
>SSNP01000062.1:1914114-1983905 GCA_006937955.1 Pachypanchax playfairii
GGGGGGGGGGGGGGGGGGGGGGGGGGGGGGGGGGGGGGGGTGTTGTCAGTCACCAGATGTGAGGTCCACAGCAGAGTTTCCTGTAAACCATCAGAGCAGAGGCAGCTCTTTGAATGAGTTCTCTGTGGTTGTCTGGTCATTACTCACTTGATCTCAGCAACCCTGTGACCCTCGAACATGACGTTACCATGACCACTTCAACCAGTTTTTTTAATTTATGAGCGGTCAACTTTTGATTTGAATATAAACAAGCTCATTTCTGTCTCAGTCAGTGTAAAAACACTCAAAATTACATTGGAACACTTGTTGTTTAGCAGTTTCTCCCATTAGACAGACTGTAAGTGAGATAACGAGCTTCACTTAACGATTTTCAAGTTTTTCCCGTATGTGCCGCAAATTCAGATCGATGTTTTATCCTTAACTAATTTCAAGCTGTAACAGAAAAATACCTTCTCATATCATGATGCTGCCGCCTCCATGTTCGACTGTAGGGAGGACTTTAAAAAAAGTCAAATAAATCGGAGGATTCTGTTTTTTCAGTAAGCAACTTGGACGCACTTTTATGAAAATCCCTGAGCTTTTCTGTGATGAATGTCTTGTAAAGTGCTGGCTTTACATTGCTGGTTACCAGTCTGACCAAGACTTTTTATGAAAAATTGCTCCGATTGGCTGAACAAACAAATATTTGTAGAAGTGAATGTGCTTTTGAGAATTTAAATGAACATTCATGTTTCCTTCCACAGATCTCGTCTTGCAGGTCTGCAAAATGTCTCATAAAATCTTTTATTTGAATAAAACAAATTCAAAATAATCCTGTAAACACAATGCTAGTACTTGTTAACATTTTTCTTTGCTTAGTTCCTCTTAATGTATTTATTAGAGATGCACCAATGCTGATACTAGTATCGGGTATCAGGGCCGGTACCATTCTGATGTACTCTCGATACCATGAACTGACACTTAAAATGTAGAAACTCTGCAATTGTTTCACAGAAAATATTTTTCACTTGAAATTTGAGTTTTGTGGTCACTTTTGTTCATATTTTATTTTTTATCTAATTAACCATCATTTATTGCAACAAGCAAAGAAGAAGAAAAACTTGTCTTCCAATTCATTGCATTTTTTTGTGTGGTAGAAGTATCAGCATACTCGGTATTGGCAAGTACTCCATCTGTATTGTATCAGTTTGAAAAAGTGGTATCGTAGCATCCCTAGTATTTATGTCTTTCCAGATGTGTAATTTCTAATAGTATGTGTGGCATCAGGGAACATCACTACTTGTAGGCTAGTACTGCTGTCTGTGTGTGTGTGTGTGTGTGTGTGGGTTTGTATTTCTGACCTCCTGGGGACCCGTTTCCTGACTTTTACTATCTTTCTGGGGTCCGAGGGTTCTTGTGGGGACCGAAGCCTGGTCCCCATGGGGGGGACTCCCCTTTTTAGGGTTAGGGGTTAGGTTTATAGGTATGGTGTGAATAGAGTTTTAGTTAGTCTTAGGGTTAGTTATAGATCAGTAATGGTTAAGGTTAGGAAAAGGGTTTGGGTTAGGTATAAATCTAGTTACTAAAATCAATGGAAGTCAATGGACGGTCCCCATAAGGATACCAAAACACACTTGTGTGTGTGTGTGTGTGTGTGTGTGTGAGAGAGAGCATTATTTAGCATCTTGCACACTCAGAAGACGGTTTGACTGATTCACAGCACAGAGTTTGAGTCACAATGTCTGTAGATAAAGTTAAAGTTTAGGATTCATAAAGTAAATGGAACAAACATGTTGTACAAGCAGTTTTATTCACTGATTAACACCCTTAAACTCAAACATTGTTCGTGTCCCTCAGACTTCTTCCATCATGTTTACTGGCCCCAATTCATACACTGCAGTTATTCTGTGCTTTAACCTTGTTGAGGAAACAAGTGTGTAGCTGATGAATGAGCTGAAAAGCTTGAGACAATTTACTTTGTTGCACAGAAAGAACAGAGATGAATAAATAAATACAGATGATTAACATGTTCAATGTTCAAATGATGATGTTATTATTTACTTCCTTACTGAGTTTGAAGAGAAGGTTAAATAGTGCCTGCTGCTTGCAAAATTATGTCATAGAATTATAAAGTAACAATTCTGGATATTTTATTATTTTTAATGACAGTGTTCTTTAATTTTGGTCAATTGACAAAAGTCCCGGAGAATTTGACAGCTTCTTCAAAGTTTTACAAGAAAACTTTTTTTTTTTTTCAAAAAGGCCAATCCATCCCCTGAAAATCTACATGATGATGTTATAAATATCAACCGAGAGAAAAAAAACTATTTCTACAAAAAAAAACTACAAACATATTAGAAAACAAAGATCAACAAAATATATATAAAACTTTCACATGTCTTGAAAGTGTAAAAAATGTACTTTTATCACCAGATATGGTACATACAGATTATTTCTCTACAAATTAATCTAGATATGCAGGAACAATGTTCTGAGAGCCGATACCGGACAGAATCAAATGCTTGAGGGACTGAGAGAAGTTGGCAGGTGTCTGAGGTCCTTGTTAGATTGGCTGAAGGAGTGTCGGGGGGATTGTTGGGGATGGGGGGGAGGGGGGGTCACTCTCCAACTCGAAGTTCCTGAAGATCTAGAAGCTGAAAAGTTCAAAGATCCTGAAAGAGAGAAGCTCTGTGTTATTTTTCAGACTTTTCTATTTATTGAGGTAAAGTGAAGGAGTTCAAAGGTCAGAACTTACCTCAGAATACAGATCAGTTCCAGTTCTCCTGTCCACTGTTAAGAAATAACACACAATAAAATCAGCTAATAAAACAATAAAACAGCAAATCATCAATGAGACGTTCTGCTGCTGGTTACACATCATCTAACTTCCTGCCTCTCAAAACATCTGGACAAACAGGAAATAATTGTTGGAGCAGCTCAATAAATCGGAAGCTTTTCTATATTTAACAGCATCATGGTTTAACTTGCATAAGAAAGTTTAATGTTTTTATAAAGACCTGATTAAAAACTCCAACATGACTTCAAATAGATCATAAAAGTCAACTCAGCTGACTGATAAAACTTTTAGTCCTGAAAGTGCAAACATTCATGAAAACCCCTGTCCTATTACAAAACACCGCTGATTATAAAACAGACATTGAACTGGTGCCAATTTATTACATATAAGTCAGATCTTGTAATGTAAAATGAGTTTTATAACAATATTGGAAAAAAACTGGAAAGACGACATCTTCTATATGAGGTAAAGATCTAAAACATCCTTGAAGAGAAGAAACAGTCAACACAGGAAGAACAGAAGATCGTCAAAATAAAAGTTTTTAACTTCTTAGTTATTTGGTCCGATAAAAATCATGACCAGTAAATTACAGTTTTGTGTCGACATGCTACAAATATTACTAGAAAAAGTAGAACATTATTACAAGAAGTGAAGAACATCCTGTCTGAAAACCAGAGAAATGGTGGACAGTAATGTCAGATGATGTCAGATAGTTGAAAATGTTGAAAATTCACACGATGCAAGCGGAAGAAGAGAAGATGAATGAGGGTAAATAAGCGTCTCATCAGCAGCATGAAGTCAGACTGATGATGGATTGATGATAGTTGTGTTTTTTGTTTTGAAATGACGGTGGATGGAGATCGATGATCACTGATACCTCAACGAGGAAGTGAGATCCTGAAGTTCACCAGTCACATGGAGGAGCAGAGGCCCGAGGGAACCAAGTCAGACTGTCATTATAAGGAGAGCTGAATACACACATACACACACATACACACATACGGGGAATTCTTTATGAATTTGTGGTAAAATCCATTTTCAAACTTCAACCTGGACAAAATCTCCCTCCATCGATCAACACTGCAGCATCCAGCAGGTTTACTCTCACCTGACCAAAGTAAAGTTTCCATGGATACCATAATCTTGTTCACCACAATTACCCGTATTAGCCTTACTGCAACACATGATAGAAGGAGGACAGCTGAGGAGGACAATCCTCTGAAAGTAAGAAGAGAAGCCGTCCACAGCGAGCGCTGCTCATGACTGAAACAAACCAGTTCAATGCTGAGGAGTGAAAGGAAAGTCCGTGCAAAGGGAAAAGAACATCATGCTCTTTGAATTCAGATGAAAACAGGTCAGAAAGGTGGAAGCAATCCAAAGTGTCCCCTACCACAAAGAGGGAAGATGAAGAAAAAAAAGATCAAAACGTGCACGAGAAGCAGAGAAACATCACAGTGAGACAAGCCACGGGTAAGAGTAGCTGTAGAAGAAACAACACGAGGATGAGACGTGAGGAGAATCCGTATCGGGAAGAGGAAAAACCAGAGAGAGAGGGAAAGAAAGGAAATATCAATTCTGCTTTGAGCTACATCAGAGAAGATTCAGAATGATTAGGAGTGAAATATTTCAATCTGAGAATTAAATGTTTGGTTGGACTCACTCTTCAAAAACGTCCTCTGTGTCCATACGTCTGTAGTACTTGGCCAGTTTGATGGAGAAGATGATGCTGGGGATCAGAAGGATGCAGCAGCCTCCCAAACCAAACCAGAACGTGTTCTGGAGAAACAAATTAACAGGTGAATCTAATGTCTCATATTTAACATAAGAGCTCTACCTCTTTCACAGGATCTGTACGCTCCCAAAACCTGCTGATCAAATCCTAAAAATCTGTTCTGCTCTCTGGTGGAGTACTACAGGTGGTAAGTACCATCATGAGTAAAAGTAGTAATAGTAGTAGTTAATGGGCAAACCATGATCCTGATCCAAATACTGTCAAATAGCAGGAAATTATTATTGATGAATTATTCTGAAAACATGTTTTTCATGTTGTGGCAGTTTTTCACACTTTGGTTTGACAACTGCATTCTGTATCTAAACAACATCTTCATTTCTAAAACACAATATCTCCTGCAGACAGATTGAAAGGTCTGTTAATCAGTGTTTCCTGATGTTTTTTAGATATAAAATGTTTCATATTACAGGTTAATACTTAAGAAATAACAACAAAGTCCTGAAATTTGTATGAAATGGCCTCTTTAAAGCCAGAGTTTCATGAGAACCTGTAGAACCATTCAGTCCACATCCATTCACTTGATGGACACGTACAGCTGTGAAATACACACACACACACACACACACACACACACACACACACACACACACACACACACACACACACACACACACACACAGGATAATAACCAGATCAATATCTTACTACTGAGTCGATTATGAAGCTGCATCCTACGATCTCCATGCTGTCCACGATGTTGCTGATTGGTTTACACTGAGCCACCTCAGCAGCTAGCTGTGAGAAAACACACACACAGACACAGAAACACACACAGCCTGAAGTTATTTAAATGTAAAAACACATTAATTACTCAAGCTGATTTACTGTATTGGTAACAGCTTGTTCAGCTCATCTGAACGTCCAGATTTGAGTACAGGCTAGTTTTTTGTACTATTCCTCTTTTTGAACTGATCAGGAAAATGAACCCTTGAACTTTAAAAGTAAGAGGAAAATTTGGTAAAATACTTACAGAGTTTTTAACCCAGTCTGTGTACTGTTTGAAGTATCCCACCAAACTCTGCACGAAGCCTTTTGTTTCCTATAAACCAACAGAGAAAACGATCAGTGTGATGCTTCAGAGTTACAACTTCTATAAATGAAACCTTCAAACTGCCGTAATTATAAAATTTTAAATATTTTAAATTTAACATATTCTTCAGTCTGATTCAACAAATTTGTAAAATAACATGAAAATAACTGGAAGACAGAACTTTTATTTAATAATTGTAATACATTTTTGCAAATTTGTTTATGTTTGAACAATTTTTTTTAGTAATTCAGGCCAAAAACGCTGCGATGTTCAAACTCAAGTACAACTTCTAGCTATTTACAAAGCAAAATACATACAAAGGTGAAAATTAAATCGATTTTAACAGATTGAAACATGCAGTTTACAATGATAGGAAGTTCCTACTACTAATTAATTAGGAAGCAAAAAAAGAAATAAGTCAAACATTGGGTGTACAAAAAGATCAGTTTTTAGGGTTAATGATATCTCCAAAAGGTGACTAAATCAGTTAACTCTAGTTCTACCTTTAAAAACTCCATAAACTGCTTTAAAATTAAATTAAATTTCTACCTGCTTCACAACGTGGGAGGCATTATTCGTGATGAGATACTCTGCTGCATCAATGGCGCTCAGGATATTTGTGACTTTGACCTGAATCATAAATGATAATTAATTTAGCTCATTTGTGGCTGAATCAAAACAGATATTTAGGATTTTTTTTACTGACTGGCAGGTCGCTGGACGTCTTCTGCAGCAGCTTGATACTCTGGCTCAGGGTGGTCTGTGAAAGAAGATAAAAATACCCAAATTTAATAGATTTTTAAATATTTATGTTCATTATTTTTTGACTGCATTCACAAATACGCCATGAAAAACATTACTGCTGTTAAAAACACACACGACCCACATGTTAAAACTGACACACCCACAGAAGAACACCAACAGAGCCGTGCATGGACAGCAGCTTACCCGCGCCCTGACATATTTCTGTCATCATTTCATGAAAGATGATGGATATTGGAAGGATAAGCAGAAGGAGAAACTATTAGAACAGAAATGTGCTTTCAGATAACATTATTGAGTCAAAATGTTTATAATATTTCTGCTACTGCAGAGTGTTAAGTGATTTCAGTGAGAAGTGAGTGAATAAACAGAAATTGGTGATTTTTTTATGTTGATTTGTGACTTTTAGTGTTAAATGTAATCCGAGATTTGTCTCTATTTATTCTCACAAGTTTCGTTTTTTTTATGTTTTTATGTTTTAATTACCATTGCTTGTTCCAGAGGAACCAGTTGTTCTCTGTGAATGGTTCTGATGCTGCTGGCGTGTCCTTTCAGTGCGTTCTCCAGGGCGCCACGCGGCTGCAAACCAACACAAAGAAATTATATCATACCAGCTGCAAATCATGAAGTTCTTAAAGGAGCTTAATGATTAACCTTTTCCTTCAAAAGCACCATTTACATGAATATTAACTAGTTGTTTTTTCTGTCTTTATGAACACATACAGCACTGTATGTCCAAAAAAGGATAAAAATCCAGCTCAGATCTCGTCTGACAGTGTTTATGTGTTTTGGGTGAATGGGCAGTTTGTTCAAACCAGAGTCCCAAGAGTTTTTCCAGAGAGGAAATACATATTTGAAATTGAAGCTTTTTGCACATATGATTGAAACACACACAAAAAACCCCACTAACAACTCGTTTTTGAGGGAATTTAAAACATCTTCTCTCATAGAAATATTTAGATCTAAAAATGAGATTGACAGTTTAAGGAATTAATCATGCAGAAGATTAATTTCAGGTTTGTGATCAGATGTTATTTATTATTTAATCGTTTTGTGATCTTAGCTGGATGATAACAATTTGTATTCACTCTAAATATTTCCAAATGTTCAAAACAGATTGTTATAATCTTCCTTTATTGCTTTCAGATCAGTTATTCTCTCCACCTCACTGTACCATGTTTTTAGGTAAGTAAAGAATCTGTTTGTCTGTTCAAACCTGCCTCCAAATGCTTCATACTCACTTTTCTACATTTAATACCAACTTTATTACTCCTTCATACTTGTCACAACATTAATAATTTTATGTACTGGAGCACGTTTTTGATATTAAGATAAACTTTTTATTTTGTTAATGAAGGTTACCTATTTTATTGTTATTATTATCAGTGTGATTCGATCTGGACATTTAGAGTTGTAGCCTCTAATATTTTTGGGATAATTCCCAGTACAAGAATCTAATAAATGCAGATCAACTCATGCATAATATTAATCTGCTTCGGTACCTCTTCATTTGTTTACACACCACATGACTGAGCCATTACTCACGCGCTAGAGCAGATGATTTAAAGCAGTATTAAATAACTTTTCTGCTATTGCCACCCAGTTGTTAAAAGCGGAATTACAAGCGTCGTAAACAACCATGTCTCAGACGGCCATTGCTTGAGTAAAGCCTTGCCAATATTTACTCTGGTTTTAACTCTTTCCCTGTCTTACTCACGCTTTCTTTGCCTTCTTTTTTCTTTCAAGTTCCAACATGATGCCAACAAAAAGTGAACTTCAGTCAGTAAGCTTAAAAAGCTAAATGCTAGCCTTTACAGGAGCGAATGGAAACTGCTGCTGCAACAAACAGCTGTTGCCGTAAAGCAGCAAAGGAACCGCCCACTCACGGTCGAGACCCAGACCACTGAAGTTGCTCAGCGTAGTGTCGGGCTATGAGAGGCGTCCAGAGTGTCTAATATGAAGCTAAACATGGTGAGTATCCACTTAGACAAGTTTCAAAACAGTAGCTTAAACTTTTGAAGTTATTTTGTACTGCAAACATACAGGGCTGTGAGTACATGTGACCTAGTTATCGTTTGTACCCAGATGATGAATAATATCAGCTGCTCAGTACAAAGTGTTATTCAGTAGAGGTATGAACTGGCACCCGTATCTGGTTTGTGTTTTTTAATTCTATTAATAATCCTGGATGTTTGAACTGAGACTCACCAGCTGGTCCGCCTGCTCCTCCAGGTCCGAACAGAAAGACAGCAGGTCAACAAGAGTGATTCCTTTATTCAGCTGAAACAAATATACCGTTTCTATTAAACAAAAGAAAAGCTTTAAATCTTATTAATAAAAGTTAAAACCAGAAAATGATGTAAATAATATGCTTGCTTTATATGTTGTCTGTATAGATTGTTTGTATTTGTAATGAAAAAAGAGACGATAAAACAGAAGGAAAAGAGAAGTTCAGTTGCTTTTATTCTTATTCTAAAAACTTATTTTATTTTTAATCCAAACAGTGTCCTGCAGGACACAGATTCACACACACTTTAATGTTCACACACACACATTACCTGAGCCAGATAAGCAGGATAATCGATCTCTCCAACTCCAGAGTTGGCAAAGTTCATGAGGCTGTCTCTGCCTGCTTGCTCCAGCAGTGTGACGTCCTTCAGATCCACCTGCACACCCTCAAACACTTTACCCAGATCCCTGTTATACTGTTGTGAAATACAATAAAACACACATGTAAATGATAATTCATCTTGTCCCATCAATGATTCAGCAGTGAAGTGTCACTCACCACAGTTCTGTTGAGAAATGAGTTAATGTTGAAAATGTTCTCCAGCTGCAGAGCGTGATACAGACCGTTGTTCTCATAGCACTCCCTGTCAGGTAATATTATATGATTACCTCCATGATGAACAAAATAATCAAACAAAAAAAATCAGATTTATTGGTTTAAGAAAAAATCAACACATCTGGCCCTCTTGTACCTGTACATTGCACCAAGTGTCAAGTCAATATTTGGATTCTGAAAAAGCATTCCAGGAAGGAAGTTCCTCTTTTCAGGATGAACCAGGAAGGGTGTGTCTATAATCTGGATACAAACAAACAAACAAACAAACAAACAAACAAACAACGTTAATCCAGTGTGCAATGCTACACAAAAAACAGAGAGAGAAGGCTGTTTGTTTTCGGTGCCTTGAAAAGATGTCGGTTTGCAAGAGGTTCACAGATCAGCTTCTCCACATTCCCACCAGCAACAAACAGAGTGGTCACGATGCCCATCAGCACCCAGGAGAAGATAAATGAGAAACCCACCCCCCTGAAAGAGCAGGAGACAGTCAGAGTTATCATTTTACCTCAGTTGTTATGGTGTGCTCTTTAGTTTTTAGGTTTTAATATCACTATGGCAACTTACGCCATTAGCAGGTTTCCTCCGGTGTTCGACAAGCAGCCGCGGGTTGTGGGTGTTGCTTGCTTGTCGTAGCCACAGGTGCCACAAAGCAGGCCGAGTACATTGAAGGCCAGAACCAGAACAATGGTGCAGAGGACCGCCACACAACCGATCCACCTGCAGCGCACATACATCACATGTTTAACACAGTGACTTAAATTCATTTTGAGCATAATACAACCGTAAAACCAGCATGCAAGATCAGAACAGTAAACAGTTACACAGGAACAGAAACACAAACCTGTAGAAATCCATTTGGTCAATCTGTGGGTAAAAGGACTCGATGACTTTGTGTCTCTCGTTGAGAAATATGGTGAAATTAGCGAGAGAAGCTTCTACTGGAAACATCTTAGAGAAGGCCATTATCTCAGTCCCGATTTTATCCAGCATGCCTTTTACTCCTACAAACACACAAGTCAACGCAAACAGGGGGACAAATTAGCAAGAGATGTTAGAATGGTGGATGTGAAAGAACAATGTTTCCTGATCTTCTTCTAAAGGAATGAGTTCATCATTGTGGAGCTGAAATACAATCATTTGTCTGACTGAACACCATGCTGCAGTGGACTGGCAGGGACCTGCCACTTTTACCCCAATACACACACACACACACAGAGACAGACAGGAACCACAATTATAAAAACAATCCACACAGAACTTACGAGGCAGAGCTGTTTCATCACATGAAGGTGAGCAGAGAAAGAAAATGAAAGATACAGTCAGGATTCACTCTGATCTCAGAGATAATTCAAGATTGACAGAGACGTTTGTGTACCTGAAACAATGTTTTTGGTTTGATCTTTGACCAGTGCTGGTGTGTCATTAAAAGATGCATAACCCTGCAGGAAAAATAAAGATTTCAAGAGGCAAGTAGAAAAAACAGAGATTTATGTTGTCAATGACTTCTTTGTTGTCACAACGCTTCTCGGCCATAAATCTTTTACCATTCACTTTTCTTTTAAAAAGGAAAATGCATGTGTGGGTTAAGCAGCAGAGTAGCAACTTGACAAATTCTCCCTCCCAATGCCAAACAGCTGATTCTGTTATTGAGCTTCTTGTATTGCAGGGGCTGAAAGCTGGTGCCTGATCAGCAGCATCTGTCTGCCTCGGGCGTATTTATCTGATCCAGATAGGACCTGTGCCAGATGTTAACATCAAGCTGATGTTCTACCAAACCAGGCTGCAGCATTATTTGGAGGGAGCTCTCCCAATTAGACACCAGATGTAATGATGGGGGCGTCAGAGGCACGACTGCTCTTCATCTTCAGTCCTATTTATGCAGGTGTCAGTCACATGACACCTGACCATGTGGAGTCACATTATGTTCAGTGATGAATCCAGATTCTGCCTACAGATATTGCTATGCTGATTTATGCACTGAAAGGGTCACAGCTCTGGTGGAGGCAGTGAGATGATGTATCTGCCTGCAGACCCGACCTCAACCCGACCAAAACCGTGTGGGATCAGCTTGAGTGTGCTGTTTACGCCAGAATGACCAACACAACCACGTCAGGTGCCAAATCCTGGTTGAAGAATTAAGAAACCATCCCACATCCGTGTGTGATTAAGCAGGTGACCATCATGAGGAGGAGGTACCACTCTGTCATGACTGTTTGGTTCTTCCACACACAACCGAGGCAATAACAAAATAAGCCATTTGACTTTGGCAGAGAAGATTTGGAAAGTTCTTTATGATAATAATCCACATATTCAACTCTCCTGCTCTACCCACACATGTATTCTCCTTACAAGTGTGAAATAATCTATAAATGAATAAACAGGCTTTCTAAAAGTCTAAGATTCACTGCCAAGAAGCATCACTAAAACAGTGTCCTCACATTTTGTCTTAATATATGATGACTAAAACAAACCCCATATAATTAACTTCAGACTCGTACTAACCTTTTGAACGATGTTGCTGAGATCTACTTTCAGAATGGTGTTGACATTAGCCAAAGCTTGACTAACGTCTGACAGCTGATCAGAAAAAGATGTGTGAGATCAGATTTTCTTCTCATTTTATCCATGACTTGACACCTTTGTTTTTTTTTATTTCTTGTTACCTTGGAGAAGTCAGCATTGATTCCAAGCTGGGGCAGCGTGGTACGGATGGCATTACAGGTGGGAGACACGGCTCCATTTGTGCAGGCTGGGTCGGACAAAGTGTTGGAAAGGGACGCGCGCTCCCCGGCCAGACTGGCCTGAAGCTTTCCCATCCCCTCCTGGAGAATCTCCAGCGATGAACTGACGTTCTCCAGGGCCTCTTTGGTCTCCCGCATGGCTTCAAAACCACAAAATATGCATATAACTGCTCCGAAACTAAGATTTTAACACAATAGAGTGTTTATTTTGGTCACACTGTATTGAGTACACTGAAAATAGATCCTCAAAAAATATCACACAGATCCAAAACACATAAAAATGCATCTGTTTCTAACACTTCCACAAAGACAAAGTCACAAACACGTCACCACTGGATCCAAATTAACCCTGTTTACCTTTGATAGCACTCTCAACTTTTGCTATAAATAAAAAAGGGTGAGGAAATAAAAAAAAATCTCTCTTAAAAATACAGAAATTAGGCAATAAATTCTTTAAAAGTAACAAGATTTTTAGCAGTTATAACAACAAAATTCGAGAGTTTATTAGACAAGTCGCTAGTTTTGTTTTAAAATTCTATTTATTAAAACATTTCAAATGACACGTTTGCCTTTAAAATAGCCAAATTATTTATTTTAAAAGGATTTAAATGTGTCAACAAAAAGTAATTTACTTTATACACCTTTATGCTCCAGCTGTGTAACCTCAACAGGGTTTTAAATTATAATCCAGTGTTGTGTTACCTCCTGCCATTCGAAGAGCAGCATCCAGAGCAGGAACCACTTCTTTCTCCAGATGAATGTGGATCCGAGCACCCAGCAGAGGTCCGATGTCTGTAAGGCAACACAGACAGGTTTAGAACAACATTACAGTCAGAAGAAGAGTTTGATGGAAAGGTTTCAGCTTACTGTCGAGGTCGGACAGGACTTTGTTTTTTGCAGTTGTGTATTGAGCTGTCAGGTACTCAATTTGCTGCGGAACAGAACCACATTGAATCATTAGAAACAGCTTTTTTAAATTGTGTGTGCACGTGTGTGTGAGAGAGAGTATACCGCAGGCGTGTTGTTGGCAAACGTCTTCAGGTCTCTCATGTTGGTATTTATGAGCCGTCGTGTGTTTTTAATCTGAGAGCTGATGTTATGATTGGCAGCGTAGGCGATAAAAACTCCCAGGCTGAAACACAAATACAAGCAGGATGAGTTTAAAGAGACGTAGTGACTAAAGTTCACCACTGAAGGGAAGCATTGATACAGAAACTGAGTCTCTGCAGGGTCAGTCTGCAAACCAGAACAAAGTTCTCTACAATGAATTTGATTGTTAGTTTGTCCGTCTGTCTGTCTGTTAACAAGATAATGCAAAAAGTTATAAATGGATTTTCATTACATTTTCCGAAAAGGTAAAAAATGGCCCGAGGAAGAAGCGAGTAGATTTTGGGGGTGATCTGGATCACTGTCTGGATCCAGGACTGTTTTTAAACATTCTTCATCATTGTAAAATAGTAATATGTAATTTCTGCATATAACACCACAATAAATTATCAAGGTGCTCAGTAAAAGAAATACAGTGTGAGTTCCGAATGGGTTCTACAAAATACCGAGGATTGATTTAGATGAATGATTGATCCGGATCATTACGAGATACCAGATACCATGATCCAGAACAGAAGAAAATGGGGAACCTTCAGATTTTGAATCACTATAAGAATAAATGATGGTGTAAACCTGCAACAAACACAAAAAGATAATCGAGACTCTGTGGAATCAGAAGTTGATGTTTCTTTAAAAGCTCTGCAGCTTGATCCAGAAGAAAACCACCATTACTGAATAACTACTGAACTAATGATATAAATGTCACAATATGGGGGCAGTGAGGACGTGTTTGGTGGAGGTCTGAATTCTACAAATGTTTTTCTAGTTTCACATTATGTAACTCTAGCGTCAACATATTTTGTATATACTTCTTCTTTTTTAAACAAAGTTTAAGAAAAAAAATAGAAAATGAGAAATTACAGCATAAATTATTTGATTTCTTGTTCATTTATGTAAAAGATGTATTCATTAAATTCAATGTTCACACTTTGAAACATGGTGACGAAAATATACTGTGAGAAAATGAACTTCAATCTACTGAGCAAAAAGATGAGCTGCTGAAGATGTTTCTTAATGATGCCAAAATAAAAGTCAACACAAGACAGAAAACCACACAGGTGTGTGTGTGTGTGTGTGTGTGTGTGTGTGTGTGTGTGTGTGTGTGTGTGTGGGTTTGTATTTCTGACCTCCTGGGGACCCGTTTCCTGACTTTTACTATCTTTCTGGGGTCCGAGGGTTCTTGTGGGGACCGAAGCTTGGTCCCCATGAGGGGGACTCCCTTTTTTAGGGTTAGGGGTTAGGTTTATAGGTATGGTGTGAATAGAGTTTTAGTTAGTCTTAGGGTTAGTTATAGATCAGTAATGGTTAAGGTTAGGAAAAGGGTTTGGGTTAGGTATAAATCTAGTTACTAAAATCAATGGAAGTCAATGGACGGTCCCCATAAGGATAACAAAACACACTTGTGGGTGTGTGTGTGTGTGTGTGTGTGTGTGTGGGTTTGTATTTCTGACCTCCTGGGGACCCGTTTCCTGACTTTTACTATCTTTCTGGGGTCCGAGGGTTCTTGTGGGGACCGAAGCCTGGTCCCCATGAGGGGGACTCCCTTTTTTAGGGTTAGGGGTTAGGTTTATAGGTATGGTGTGAATAGAGTTTTAGTTAGTCTTAGGGTTAGTTATAGATCAGTAATGGTTAAGGTTAGGAAAAGGGTTTGGGTTAGGTATAAATCTAGTTACTAAAATCAATGGAAGTCAATGGACGGTCCCCATAAGGATACCAAAACACACTTGTGTGTGTGTGTGTGTGTGTATTTCTGACCTCCTGGGGACCCGTTTCCTGACTTTTACTATCTTTCTGGGGTCCGAGGGTTCTTGTGGGGACCGAAGCTTGGTCCCCATGAGGGGGACTCCCTTTTTTAGGGTTAGGGGTTAGGTTTATAGGTATGGTGTGAATAGAGTTTTAGTTAGTCTTAGGGTTAGTTATAGATCAGTAATGGTTAAGGTTAGGAAAAGGGTTTGGGTTAGGTATAAATCTAGTTACTAAAATCAATGGAAGTCAATGGACGGTCCCCATAAGGATACCAAAACACACTTGTGTGTGTGTGTGTGTGTGTGTGTGTGTGTGTGTGTGTGTGTGTGTGTGTGTGTGGGTTTGTATTTCTGACCTCCTGGGGACCCGTTTCCTGACTTTTACTATCTTTCTGGGGTCCGCGGGTTCTTGTGGGGACCGAAGCCTGGTCCCCATGAGGGGGACTCCCTTTTTTAGGGTTAGGGGTTAGGTTTATAGGTATGGTGTGAATAGAGTTTTAGTTAGTCTTAGGGTTAGTTATAGATCAGTAATGGTTAAGGTTAGGAAAAGGGTTTGGGTTAGGTATAAATCTAGTTACTAAAATCAATGGAAGTCAATGGACGGTCCCCATAAGGATACCAAAACACACTTGTGTGTGTGTGTGTGTGTGTGTGTGTGTGTGTGTGTGTGTGTGTGTGTGTGTGTGTGTGTGTGGGTTTGTATTTCTGACCTCCTGGGGACCCGTTTCCTGACTTTTACTATCTTTCTGGGGTCCGAGGGTTCTTGTGGGGACCGAAGCCTGGTCCCCATGAGGGGGACTCCCTTTTTTAGGGTTAGGGGTTAGGTTTATAGGTATGGTGTGAATCGAGTTTTAGTTAGTCTTAGGGTTAGTTATAGATCAGTAATGGTTAAGGTTAGGAAAAGGGTTTGGGTTAGGTATAAATCTAGTTACTAAAATCAATGGAAGTCAATGGACGGTCCCCATAAGGATACCAACACACGCTTGTGTGTGTGTGTGTGTGTGTGTGTGTGTGTGTGTGTGTGTGTGTGTGTGTGTGTGTGTGTGTGTGTGTGAGATGTGAATGGACTCATTCAGACAGCCAGGCCTCTCGGTGGTATCAGTAACACTTGTACAGTCTGGATCCTGTTTCTTTACACAGGTCAGGTACACATGCTTACATTTATCTGTTTGTTTGGGAATAAAGTAAATTATATCTTCTTATTTTAGATGTTATGGAATATTAACAGTTGTTAAACCCATCTGTCCTTGTGGGAGTTGTGTTACAGGTAGGTGCCTTCATGGGGCCTCTTCTTCTCCAAGCTGTCCCAATTAAACCAATCAGATGTAAAACATTTAAACTGTTTTTAAGATATCATTATTACTTGTTTTTATCTTTTAAATGCTTCTTTAATTTTAAAATCTTCAGTTAATTTTAAATGAATGAAGAAACTTGCAAATGATTAGATTAGGTTGGGCATGACTATTTAAATTACTTCATTTGGTGAAGAATGAAACTTTTCACCTGATTTATATTTCGTATCCAATAGTTCTATTAATGATTTTTATTTCTTTCAGAAGTCATGCTGCATAAATTTCATAGATTTTATAACATTTAAAAGGACAAAAACTAAGTTTGATGTCCGCTAGTGTAGTATCCATTTTATGTTTTATATCTAAAGCTGGACAAGACGGCTCTGTCTGCTTCTGTTGCACAAAAGTAAAACCAAAATAATCCAATTTCAGGTGCTGCCATGTTGTGTTCATTGAGACTGAAAGCCACACAATCATGGTGTTTTTAAGCATCAAATAACTAACTTGATAAATCTTATCAGAAAAATACATATTTTCTCTCTCATATGTTCATGCATTTATTTGCAATACATGCTTCTTCCTGCTCAGGGTCACATGGGGCTGGTGCCTAGCTGTCATTAAGCAATGGGCGGGGTTAGACCCTGAACAAGTCACCTGTCCACATCTGCACGTTCAGCAGGAGGTAAGAACTAAATATAATAAATACAATTTTAAAAAAAATTGGGAAAAGTGATCTAAAGTGTAGTTTTAATGTTCAGTCTGGAAAATGTCCCATTTGTTTGTGTGTAGGAGGGACTTTAAACTCACTCACATTTATTTCACAGTTCCACATCATTTCATAGCAGTTAGATAGCAGCATCTAAAGTTTTTTTTAGCTGCAACAGTTGTGACCAGCTGACTAGAAAACTTTATTTTCTTAATCACGTCTCATCCTCAAAAGAATACACAACCGACTGAATGATTAAAAATGATTAACTCACCCTCATAGTGAGGATAAACCAGCTGATAAGAACTAAAATTGACATGAAAGAGGAGAATGACAACTCACATGATGAAGATGGTGGTGGTGATGAGGGAGGCGGTGAAGAAACCTCGATGACAGTCGGCGTTCTTCCTCTGTCTCTGATGCATCTCGCCTCCACAGTTGTCACAGCATCGACACATGCATAAACACATGGCTATGATGGGGGTGAGGACCACAAACACAATACCGGCAACTGCACATATTAGGAATCCGGCTTCATAATGGATCCACTGCAGGGAAAAAAGGAGAACATTTATCAATGTTCTTTTCATGTTTCATTTTTTACTGCTTTTTATGTTGCAGCGATTTGAAATATGAAGCGTTTACCTGTAGCAACAAGACAACGTTTTCTGGCTGCAACAACAAAACAAACAAAACAGGATGAGTGCGACTGTAAAAAGATTTATAAAAATACACATTTTAATATTTACATTATGTTTTATCATGACCTCTAATTATCTGTAACATATTGATCTATTTGTAAGGTAGTAAAAATCATACCTTTCTCCATTCTTCTAGTTTGAGCCCTCCCATGTTTTGCTGGATAACTTTGACAATAAGCTCTGGAAACAAAAATATAGACATTTATATGTATAAATTCTAACAGATCCAAGTGTTTAGTGTAGCAGTGATTTACAGGTGGTTCAGCTGCATGTGGAGGATGACAAGCAGCATTTATCTGTTCCACACAGATTACATGGAATTTGTTTTTAATATCCGAGGACAGTATTGTGATAGTGTTTCCTCTTACATCTAACAGCTGTGTGTTTTTTATGAGCTGTTTAAACTGTCTAGTTTGCCAGTGTGAGGACTTTAGCTCAGTCCAGCATGTTTGCTGTATATAGGTCAACCAACACTAAGCCTACCTGTATGGTGACTCATCCCGGCTGTTACTCAGCAGGTAAACACTGATTTCTACACACACACTTACACATAGTCTCATAGGAACTATATGTATAATCATTTGTCAGCTTTTTTATATAATGTAAAAAACTACAAAACTGTACAACTTTTTGGATTGTAAAGTGTTAATTATTTACACATTCAAAATTACTAAGAATTTTTTGTACTTTTTTCACTAGGAGTTAGACTTTTCTGTGTGTTCTCGATCAATAGCTCTTCAGGATTTCTGAAAATCTTTTATTTTCTGTTCAGTTTTTGTAGTTGAACAGAACAGCATATTGTACATTGTGTGCCGATAAGAATGAAAACACAGACAAATGGAGAGCAAGAGAAACAGTCTTTAAGTCTATAGTTGATCATCAACTACATGTTCAGTTTTTAGCTTATAGCTCTCTGGGAATCAATTGGTTGGTGCTTAAATACAGTTTTATGTGTCAAACTGTCATTTTTGTATATTATCATTGATTCCATACATGGAACTAACTGTGTTTATGTATTTCTAACTGATTCTTTGCTAATTTGTCTGTTACGTGTTGACTCCACACTGGCTCATCTCTTTTTAAGGCAGCACAGGTTAAGTGGTTTAACCATAGACAGAAATGCCAGGGGAGACACAAGGGGATGTGACTCTCTCCATCTTCCATAAAGTTGCACACCCCCATCGTTTTAAGCACAAATGTTGTTTTTTATATATAATATATTTATATACTCTTTTGTAGTTTGTTCAAAATTGAAACCAGGAAATATCTTTTTAAACAGAACTTTTGTTGCACTGCAAGTCTTTTCACAGTAACGCAGAAGGTGCGACCGAACAGAACTGGCAGATGGAGACCAGTTTAGCATGTGAATGCTGACACAGCTGTCACACGTTAACACACACACACAATCACAGGACGTCACAGTGACTTAGATTAATTCTTAGGATCTCACCCAAACCAAAAGCACCTTTTGTCTAACATAAACTTTTACCCTCATTCTAACCTCCATCCGACCTTGTTGATTCTCCTTATGGTCATTCAAATAATGAAATTGTATCAACGATCAATTATTAACACAGAAACACACAAAAAATACACATTTAAATGTTTTTATTTGCTCTCAACTCTCCCATTTGTTAAAAGTTATTGTCTAACTAAATTAAAACGTTAGCTAAATTAAGACAAAGACATTTTAAACTACATTTTAGGATCAATATTTTATTATTTCTTGAAAAACTGGTCAACAGTATGTGAAAATCTGCTTTGAATTAGAATTTTTTTTTTTTTTGCTTTGGATTAAAATGCAAATTCATTAACCATCTTCTTGATAATAAACTCTTGTATTTTTTCAGTTCAGTTCGGTTCAGTAAGCCTTGCTGGTGAGTAAAAGGGAAAAGGAACAGTGATTTTGGTATCTTTCATGACCATATGGTTAATCCTCTCAATACCATCCTCCTCTCGTGGTGGTTTAACTGTTATATGTGTATGGAAAGGTAAAAATATTAAACTATACATAATTGTCAGGTCTGGGAAATGTGCCAGAGGGTGAACACATCTATCAGTGCAGATTACTCTGCAGATAAAACATATGAGCACATCTGAGTTGGGTCAGTGCCACCTGTTGTTGCTCAGCTACTTAGTTAACCTAAGCCACCGAGGGCAGTAAAGCTTAGACAGCTTAGTTCAGTGACCCAGTATAAGAGGTAACTACTGCAAAGGAAGGCAGAGGGGATAAACGACCATCAGATTTAGACCTGAAAGATGAGCAGACCATCTTTCCAACATGAGCTCATCTGTTCACAACAGAGCAGCCATTTATTTTATCTGCACGTGTAGAAAATATTACTTGTCCAGTTATTTCTTTATTGATTGGTGTATTTTACCCAATCAGTGTGGTTTATGAACATTTTATAAAATGTGATTTTTTTCTTTTTAATTAAAATCCTAGTCTATGTTGATATGTAAGGTAGATGTTAAACCCTCTTACTGTAATGTGTAAATATAGGCGAGCACAATCCGATACTCTGACCTGCTCTGTGAGATTACGGGAAGGTGTGGACAAAACCTTATGCAACCCCAACAACCCTCTCTGCTTCTTCTGACATGAAACGCCCCCTACTGAAACAATTACAGCAAAGCAAACCTGTTTCATAAAACCAGCAGGTTATTAGGAGACATTTGTGTCCAAAGACCCGCTGGGATATTAATCCAAGTTATTATTTTAGACATTAGTGCTTTAATATTAAATTACAAAGTGCTTGTTCAATAAACGAGGCAGTTACAAGGAGGTTGAAATGATCAGAGGACATTCGTCCATCCATCCATCCATCCATCCATCCATCCATCCATCCATCCATTCATCCATCCATCCATCCATCCATCCATCCATCCATCCATCCATCCATCCATTCATCCATCCATCCATCCATCCATCCATCCATCCATCCATCCATCCATCCATCCATCCATCCATCCCCACTTATTCCTGTTCAGAGTCGTGGGGCGTTGGTGTCTATCTCTACCTGTCATTGGGTGAGAGGCGGGGTTACACCTAGACAGGTCACCAGTCCATCAGAGGACCACATGGAGACAAACACAAACACACTCTTACACCTAGACCCAATTAAGAGCTACCAACTAACCTCAAGCATATGTTTGGTCTGTGGAAGGAAGCTGGAGTCCCTGGAGAAAACCAGCATGCAAACGTCATGCAGAAAAGCTCCAGCCCAGTTTTAAACTCAAGACCTTCTCGCTGCAAGGCAACAGTGCTACCCACTGTTCCACCGTGCAGCTATCAACCATCCATTCATTTATCCTCCTCATTAATCAATCTGTCCATCATCCATCCATCTTCTGGCATTGATCACAAACTGGGCAGCCATAGCTCAGGCTGTACAGCAGGTTGTCTGGGTCACTGATTCGAATAGCCGCTCCGCCCAGAAACAGATCACTTGGCTGTTCTGTCTTTGGCCAAGACACTTGTCCCATCCTGCCTGTTTGGTGGTGGTTGGAGGGTCCAGTGGGCACCTGGCAGCCTCGCCTCAGTCAGTGTGTGTCCCACGACAGCTGTGGTTTCAACATGTGTGTAGTTTATCACCACCAAATGTGTGTGTGTGTGTGTGTGTGTGTGTGTGTGGGTTTGTATTTCTGACCTCCTGGGGACCCGTTTCCTGACTTTTACTATCTTTCTGGGGTCCGAGGGTTCTTGTGGGGACCGAAGCCTGGTCCCCATGAGGGGGACTCCCCTTTTTAGGGTTAGGGGTTAGGTTTATAGGTATGGTGTGAATAGAGTTTTAGTTAGTCTTAGGGTTAGTTATAGATCAGTAATGGTTAAGGTTAGGAAAAGGGTTTGGGTTAGGTATAAATCTAGTTACTAAAATCAATGGAAGTCAATGGACGGTCCCCATAAGGATAACAAAACAAACATGTGTGTGTGTGTGAACGGGTGAATGTCAAAACTGTAGAGTGAAGCACTTTGGGAGTCATCTGACTTAAAAAAAAGTGCTATACAAGTACACACCATTTACCATTTTTTCCCAAACTATGACAGTTTAAGCATAGATCCCCAGACCTCCAAGCTTCTTCCTCCAGCTTATCCAGAGGAACTGCAGAGCTTTTCCAGGCCAGCTGCAAGATATAATCTCTTAAAATAGTACCAGGTCTTCCCCGAGGTCTCAGCCTATTCTGAAACACCTCCTTAGAAAGGCCCCTAAAAGATATATCCTTCCCAAATACCCCAACCATGTCAACTGGCTCCTTTCAACAAGGAGGAGCACCAATTCTACTCTGAGCTCCTGTCCTGAGTTACAGAGCATCCAACACATTAAAAATAAACAATAAATTAAAAGAAAGAATTTTTTATGGTAGGAACTAACCCAAAAAAAGAAACACCAACCATTATTTATATTATTATTAATAACTAAAACACCAGAAAGGTCTAAATGGAGAAACCCTAATAACAGAATAACGAAGAAAAGAAAATGACCCCAGAAGAGAACAAAGAATTAAAAGTACATAAAATAAACTACAAATATGATCCCATAATAATAACAGTCTTGATTTCACTGGCCACTCAACTTTCAGAAGTTCTTTGTGAATGTGCTTAAATTAGAATTTCTTTCTTGATAAACAACATGTCTACAACCAATCACAGTAATTAAGGCAAACAGACAAACACGAGGATATGACCCACTTTGAATGTGCATGAGCATGTGTTTGCACTCGTGTGTGTAGCTGTGCCATCTGTAGCGCTGGTAGCAGTTAGCATTTAGCCCAATGGATACAAATCCTCTAATCCAGCCTGTGTGTATCAAAAGGATAAGAGACGCTTTCCTCGCTGAGTGAAAGAAGCTGAAATGTCTTTTCACAGTAAAAGCTACCTTTACAAAAATGTATTAGAGTGATAGTTGATCAAGAAAAGAATCACAACTATTTGAAGCGCAACTAACACAATTATTTATTTATTTCTGCTGAGGTTCAGACAGTTAAAATCTAAAAATGTAATTTATCTAATAAACTGACAGAGAATTATAATTAAACTCTGACACAGCTGCTACATGTACTAACTTTCATCCCTTCATCCAATGTATAATGTTCAAAAATCTAATTCTACATATGTTTGCTTGTTCAACATGCATTAAATCATACACAAAAACGTTGTTTATGTTAAAGAATATTATAAACACATCACAAACCTTCTTTCACTTTAAGTAACCATGTGTCTTTAAAAACGTATTCTGTTATAAATAATTTGCTCAAACATATTTTAACCAAATAAAATACAAAACCATTCAAAGCTTTAATGGAAGTAAATTAAGTATTATATATGTTTCAATTATAAAACATCAATTATTACATTATAAGCCACATTATTATGACCACCAGCATATTAATAATTAGGTATGTGTTTTGCCACCAGAACAGTAAGAGCACAACAACACAAATAAAGGAATATCTGCAGAGTCCTGATCCACTTAGTGTCGCCATCAAACCCTGTTACATCTGTATTTGAGGAGAGTGGAGAGTTTCTAGCTCTCAAATAACAAGGAAACGGTACAAGATATGTGATAAAAGCAGATATGAAGTGTGAAAATGTTTTGGTATGTTTTAGAAATGCTATTTCCTGTCAGTTTCACACACAAATTGTTTTCCTGCCAGTTTTCTATGAAGATGTTTTCTGTGTCCGACTGTTACACATGATGACATCGCAGTGAAAGACTAATCATCTTCAATTTATGCCCCAAAATTTCACACAAACGTTCTCTGACCCTTCAGATCCATCCTGCAAGTTGTTCAGCTCAGAGTACCTGAAGCTGATCCACCATGTTTATTTACAGTAGTTACACCTTTAACCTTTTGATTGTTGGTTTAGTATCTGGCTTTACCTTTGTCATAGACTCCCCAATCTCCTCAAAACTTTGGCTTTTTGTACCTTTTGCTGCAACATAACTAATGACAACATAGATCACAGTTACTTTTAAAGAATGGATTCAACCTTCCAGGGCTTTAAAAATGTGTCAAAATATTCCTCTAATTACAAAAGTTTTTGATGAATGTTCACATTTTTTTGAAAACCCTGTTTTTCACTGTGTCCTCCAAGTTTACAAATAAATGTTGATGAACAGCCTGTATTAGCTTCACTTGGCTGTTGTTGCCACTTCAATATGAGCTTGTTAACTTACGACTGTCTCAGAGGATCTCAAGCAGCAACGAGGTGAGACTGATATCCTACAGTTCTAAACAGAGAACCATGTGACTGTCAGGCCTGTGTGTTTACTGCATGTGTGACTTTACATGCTTATAACGTAAGGTGTGAGCTGCATCCCATCCAGGTGGTCTTTATCTGTGTGCATGCAGGTGACAGTGAATCACACTGGGAAAGTCCACAGCACCAACAGCATATGGTCCAGTGGATTAAGGTATTATGTAGTGATGCAGGTGACAGAGAAAACCTCCTCTAATCACTGATTTGCTAATTGATTACCCAGCCAGCGTTGGTAACGCTGGACACCAAAATGGCATCAGCTTAAAACCTTCAATCCTATTGCTGTGTGTCATCCCCCAATGTGACCACTCATAGATCTACACGCACCGACAAACAAACAGCTTTTAATAGTTCAGACTCTCCGTGTTTTGATCACTGGCCTACTGAAATACACTGTAAAGGAAAAGGCCAGCTTTCACGTGAAGATGATAACAAGCAGTGGACTTGCTACCTCCATGTAATAGGATGTCTCCACATTAGATCACTTATGACCTATGATAGATATTGATCCCATTAATCTGCTCATAGCTTACAGGCTCAACAAGTTCACACTACCACTGGATGTCCTCAGATTTTGACTATTTGTCTAATAATTAATAAAATAAATGAGTTTTCTGTTTCTTCATCAGAGATTAAAGATATGTGGGTAAAATGTTACTCACACAGCAGCACTGTGCAAATAATTTGTGGCACAGTCATTTTTTTGAAGTTTTGCTTTTTGGACTTTGCTGTTTAGTGTATGACGTCAAATTGGTCTTTGAAATTCAGATCTGCAACAAAAAAAGTCAGTTAAGCTGGTGATTTCTGAGTTTTATGACTGAATGTGACAAAGAAAAGTCCATCTGAGGCTCCTTAGCACCAATCAACATATTGAGTAGATATCTTAGTAAAAGTATAAAAAAAAAAAAGATTATTTATCATAGTTATCTGTATTCTCCTAGTATTTGAATTTTTTTTAAAAAATGAGCAAAATGTCTTTGACAAACTGTAACTATAGCAGAGACGGAAGGTCCAGCTGCCTCAACGTGTTATTACCAGCTACAATAATATTAATAATACAAATAAAGTGTAAATTTTGTTGTAGTAGTACTCATTATTTATTATTTTACTCAGATATATATTTAATGCCTTACTCTCTGCTGAAAAACTTTAACAAAAGTTTGTTACCTGTTGTATAATAAATGAAGAAAGATGCAACAAGCTGATTATAATCTGCAGAGAGAAAACGTGATGCGCCCAGCATTAAGCCTGTTGGGTTTTTACCAGCAGAGAGAAGGAAGACTGCAATATTTCAATGAGATTCAGATTTTCAAAGAGTTTGTTTGTTGTTTTCTTTTAATTAAGCATGCAGTGCATTTGTTCAGGGCTCTTACTGTGAAGAGTTCTAAAAGGAAGTTACAAACATAGACAAATTTCTTGGTACCTGTTGGTAAAGAATTTAAATCCATAACAATCACTGAAATAACTTGGAACTGTTTAAAGTAATAAGTGTATCATTGTGTGCACCACGCTGAACATGGACCCGAATACAAAAAGCTGATGGAGCTCAGATAGATTTTAGATCTCCATGTTAAAGGTAAAAGGTGCTAGACCATCTCCAACCAGCTCCATGTGTCTGTGGCTACAGCTGACAAAATGCACTTGGAGATAATATCAGAGATCCACTTGTAAATTTGTGCATCCTAAAGCTGCATGTGAGAGTGAAAATAAAGACAGTCATGCAGCACAGCATTTTATTTAATATTTTACACCTACTACATCCCTAAAGTCAGTTGGTCTTGTAAAGTTTTTAGCATCCATGACTCAATCCTGACTGGGGCAACCTATCATCCTGCATAATTCTGCATATTAGGCGGTATTATAATTTGTGCCCATATTCCAAGCTCCTCTGGGTTTAAGTCATTGAAGGGCCCGTCTTCCCCAGTTTCCCTCACTCGTAGTAGAAGCCCAGCTCTCTTACATCCTCGCCAGGCCCTTCTAATGCCCTGGCTGGAGGCGTGCCCCCCTCAAGCCCCGCCCCTGATTCTCCAATAGGATAAGGACCCAAAACACACAGCTGAGTAAACCAAAACACCTGTCAACAGGTCCAGTAGTCTCAGTGAGAGTTACAGGAATCACATGATTACACCAACTCCCTCAGACTGCAACAAAATATTAAGTTAAAGGTACCAACATTTGTCAGTTTCTAGTTATTTCAATGACTATTGTGGGTTTGTTTTAGTTTAATGGAGGGTACCAACGATCGTGTCCATGTAGGGCTCATTTTACTGCATTTGACAATGTCAGAATAACAAAGACAAACTTTTTTGACCAAAAAGGATAAGGTCTGTTCAGGGTGGTGGTGAACTCATGCTTATCTACCATGCTCATTGGGTGAGTGGCGGGCTTACACCTGGACAGGTCACCAGTACATCACAGGGATCAATTGTAATTTTAAAAAATTATACTTTATTAATCCCAAAAGTGAAAGTAGTTTGTTAGTTCTATAAATTTTATGTGAATGCTTAAGTCTCAATTACAACGGCGAAAGGAATCTGATACAAAGCCATACATTCTTACAGCAAGTAAGAAATTAGCATTGTGTTAGCAGCTGATAGCAAACGAACACAGAGGACTCATTAGATCCAAGTTTCCCTCGTTACATCTGTTTTTTTTTGCACACTGTGGAGATGGAGAGATTATCTTTAAAGAGCTTTCTCTCGTCACTTAAATAACATTTATCAGATAGTCACACAATAATTTGGTCTCAAGAGGCTTAAAAAATCTGGGATACTGAGTCTGTTGAACAATCAAAACCAAAAACAGCTTTAATGACAAATTAATTTAAAACATTAATTTTAACTGTACAAAATGTCCTGGAGTAGCAATTAAATCTGGTTTCATCTCGAAGAAAAACAGATCATTTTAAAAACTTTAGATAATTATTTTCTACATGACAGTAGAACGTGGACAAATGTAAAATATAAATAAATGACCTAAATATACAAACTGGTTTTCTGTTGTTAGTTGCATCTGATTACAAATATCGTTAAGACATGTTTGATTGCTTTGTAATGGAGTTTAGGTTAGTTAGATGATTAATTATCTTTAGCTGTGGGTGGGGGATATGACAATATTTGAATAAATAAGAAAAAAAGTACTAAATAAACTATACAGATTTAAAATGTCTCTAAAACTCATGTGTCTAAAGGCAGAATTTTCAATATTTTTCACTAGAAATCAGATGCAGCCAAAAAATTATAATATTACAACAACATAAAACTTGAAAGTCATATAATATAGATTTGTATTCACATTATTTTGGATTTATTCAATAAGTTCTGGTGTGTTATTATGTTGCAGTTGGATGGCTGCAGGTTTATTCAAACACTAATATATAAAGTAGAAAAAAGGACTTCAATTACAATTTTTTCAAAAATATTACTGATGTTCTTATATCTAATCACAGCTCATTCACTCTTATGTTTATATGAAGAACCTTTAAGAATATTATTGCCATCTGCCTCTTGCACCTGTAGCTACTGGAAATAATCCTTTTTATATAGCCTATTAAATAGCAGTAAAATACATAGAAAATAAAGTTTATACTGATTTGACCTGTGTGTTATTTTAAGCTGAGTTACAACCAAGTAGGTAATGACGCATCGGATTAAATTACGTGCTTAGAACTGTTGGTATTAGTTCTTAGGCCTACCACATGTTGTTTTTATTTTAAATCATCAAGCTCATGTATGTAGTTTACAGTGAGATATACTTTAATCACTTAATGAAATGGTTGTATTACATGCAGTGAAAGTCCTGGATTAATTAAAAAAAGAGGGGGTGAGGATGAAGGGGGACTTGGAGGCACAGGTGAACACATAATCTCACCTTTAGGGAAGGAGTTCGGCTGAACAACGTAGAGAAACGCGTGGACCACGTGGAAAAGGATTCCTATGGTCCCAGGTTCGTAGTAAGCATGTGTATCATAAACAGCCGCAGGTACAAAACCAAAGTCCAGCGGATCCACCGGAGGAGGAGAGCGCTGCCTACGAGAGTCCGACCTGACCTCAGCCCGGGACCCGTCACTTTCTTCCGCCTGCTGCTCGCTGCCGGTGACCCCCCAGCAGAGCAGCAGGACGAGCCACCTGGTCCACAACATGGCTCCGAAAATAACAAATAAAAAAGTTTGGTTCCACTCAAAAGGAAAACCTAGTCCAGCAGGGAGGGGGGTGGAGGACAGTGGGGGTGCGGACACCTGTCCTTCCCGGTGCTTTTACCTTCACAGCGCCCGAACTGAAACTTTAAACCCCAAAACATCCGACGCTCGTGCAGGCAGCAGCCGTTAGCTCGTGGTTTCTCTGGACGGACTCATCACTCACATCTTCCCGGAGGAGCAGCGGCAGCGGTGGACGTTCTCACTCTCCCGGTGTCCTCGCGCTCCCCGGGCGCGAGCTAAGAGCTGCCTAATCTCACGTGCACGAAGAGGCTCAAGTGGGCTCGTGCACGCTGAAAGCTCACTACAGGCGCATCTGCGGTGCGTCGCACTGATCAAACACCTGCCAATCAGTTTAATGCAATAACAGCGTCCAACCTGTTCACACGGCGCGCGCACTACAAATCTGCATCTATCAAACGCTCTGCATTGTTTATGCTCAGTGAATTTCATGGTATTATGTGCCTTTTTTATTTGATAAATTAAAATGTCTGCAGCGTGGATTATGGTACAGATAGTCTGAGTAAAAATGAAACATAAAACCCTCCCTGAAGTATTTGCACATGAATTTTCATCTCTTATGTGATGAGTCTGCTCGCCTGTGAGATTATTTTGTGGCTCTTTACTCAAGAGCTGAAGAAGCTTCTGAAGACACTCTGTTGTTGTGAAGAGGATGATGAAGGTCTCATGATGTCTTTTATTTTATGGAACATTGTCTTTTACAATTACCACTCGAGGATCCAGATCAGTCATCAGAACTGAACCAGGCTTCTGTGCTACTGATCACCTGGTCAGACATACAACTCTTCAGTCTCACAAACTGTGGTCTGTTTCTCAGGTAGTCCTTAATCCAAGTGACTGTAAAAAGACATCCACCTGTGTCTTCTGGAGTTTTTTTTATACAGTAAAATAGACAGTTGAATGAAAAAAATCAATAAGCCACAAGTATCTTGAGGATTTTCTTTGGAAATCAGCAGAAAAACAAAAAAATATATAAATTTTAGAGTGATAATGCCACCCAGTCTATTAACATAATATTTAAAGTTATAAGTAAGACAAATAATAGAATGTTTCAACTATTTCCCACATTATAGGTCAATTTCTTTAGGCCAACATTTTGTATGTTGCATTTTTTATGAGAATGAACATGTGGCTTATTACAACCAACGCTTTTAATTTTCTTTGGATTAACTAAAAACAAAACAATACTCTTACTTGTAACTATTATAACATATTTATATAATAATGTAATTCTTAGTGACTGCTTTAAAAAGCTGAGAGTAACACAGAGTAAAATTTCTACCTCTCTAGAGACGATCTATAGTTCAACCCAGAGGAGTTTTGCCAAGTCCTGAAGGTCCTAAACAGGGAAAAACCCAGAGGAAGGCAAGTGGGGTCATACAGGTCTTGGGAAACAGCTTTGAAGTCTCTGATATCACAGACTTTAATTCTCTCTAATGTGGAACTTGATGCCACCCACAATACTTCACCAGGTAAATGTGAGTGTGATTCAGGATAATAATCAAGAACGTTGCAAATCCAGAAACTGAAAAAAAAAATCCTAGTGAGTGTAAATATATGTGATGACAGACCTGTGCAGGTGAACAGGGGACTGCTGTGTTTCCACTGTCAAAAGAGAGATTCAGATCCCACCAGACCGGACTACAAAACACGTTTTATTCTCCTGCTAGAGCATGAAGAGATGCATTACACAGAAGAGTGTTACCTGAAAATGAAAACATTCAAATGTCTTTCACACTTTGTACACAGATACCTCTCGAAAGCTCGTTAATGTCACTGTTTTGTCTTTGTTTCTCCTCCAAAGTTTGATTTTGCTGTTTGTTGGGCGTCTCGTGGCACAGCAAATACAAAATTTTAGAAGAAGTTGCAGCATCCCTCAAATGTTTATTGAATAAAAATAAAATCTTGCACACAGTCAGTCACTTTTTGGTCTTTTTGTTCCAAAGATGTTAAAATGTTCACAAACTAAATCACTGTATTTTGTTTCCAGGTAGACAGAATACAAACAAATTTCTGTCTGTTTCTGTACATTAAAAAAGATAATTGTGTATAAAAGTAAACACAAATAATAACATCAGTAACAGAGATCTTATAATAAAACTCACAATTTTGTTCACAGTTTGCCAAAAGCTGTTAGCTTGTTTAAGATAATGCATGAGAAAGCTCAGCTGATCCAGAAACATCTACCGAAACACAAGTCTTCTTCATTAATCAAGCCACAGGTTAAAACGAACTCCAGCAGTATAATTCACAATCCAGATGTTTTTCCTTTGAACTTCATGGCAGAAAAAAAATCTGCAGATGACAGCAGTTTGAGGAGGTTACAGCTAAGCGCTGCGTTTAAGTGCTCAGGTTGACTCGTTTATCTTCATATATGAACTCTATCCCGTAAAGATTCACACAAGTTACATCAATAAAAATATTGCACAGAAAACAGGTTTAAATGCACAAGTGCTTAATGCTGCTCTCGTAGTCATCAGTAGGCTACATGTCTGACTGATACACAGTTAGTGTATGTGTGGGGGTGAGGGGGGGGATTTTTTACCCAAATTTGATGTATCATGAATAAATACTAGTGCCTTGAAACGTGCCTTCTTAGTGCTTCAAAGTAACATCAATACAAACAATATAAATCTAAAGATGAATATGATGTTTTCATGCAAATGTCAGTAATGTCACTGTTGAACATGTTGGACTGAACTGTTTCATCATCGATTAACTCATTAGTGTCGGAGCGTAAATCTGTAGAATTACTTTGAGATTGTAAAAATGTGTTCACGTGATTGTGAATCCCAAATTCAAAAAAAAAAAAACATCTCACTTTGGTAATAATAAAAAAATTTTTTTTTTTTTTTTAAATTTGTACAAGTTTTGAAAACTAAAAACTTTAAAAATCAAGGGAAAGGACTTCTTGCTGTAGATATGATTGTGCTTTAAACTACACAGTCCGGCTGTAAAGCGCCAATAGTCCCGTTTGTTTTCTCACCAGCTGTTTGTCGCCTTTACACGTGTGTGTAGTCATGTAACAACCACGACTCTGTCCCAGAGTCTCCGTGGTTCATCAAACACGTCTGATGAAACAGCTTTATTCCTTGGCTGGTTTTGTTGGTAATAAATAAATAAATAAATACTATAAGTGGTTCAGGTGCATCAGACGAGTCTGAGAGTGCTCCGTGACCCTTGTCTGACCCCTGGACCCTGCTGCGTTACCAGGACACCTGCTGGTGGTTCCTACAGCGTTCAGTCGATTCGATTACCACAAATGGTGAACCGGTCTATCTCCAACAAGTCTTTCTTGGGTGTTCTGTGTCTAAGCACATCACCTTCCAGTCCCGTTTCAGTGTTTATGATTTTATCTTCGTCCTCCTCGTCCGGCGTTGTCAGGAACACATCTGAGTCACTCTTGGGGATTGTGGGTGCAGCGCTCTCTGCCGTGTTGGCGGGTGGAGAAATGCCAGAGGCTAGCGATGGCCCTGCTTTGTCTGCTGTTGGCTCTGTTTGAGAGAACGTTCAGAGATATTTAAGTATATATGTGACGTATATGTGACATTGCTGACAGAGATATGACGGAGAGCAGCTCGGTAACCTTGGTGCGATGCAGTGGGAATGTGTTTGTTCCGATTCGCTCGGGAATTTGCTCGGCTGGAGGCGACAGAAGGAGGAGGGTCAAAGAGTTTTTCTTCCATGTTGGCTTCTTTCACAAACACGCAAGACGTTCCGAGGAGAACGATGCTGTTGAGCACCTTCAGAGAGATCATCCTGCTCGCAGAGACACAACCAAAAACATGTCATGCTAAAAGCTTTTCTTTAATGAACAACAGCATGTTGTTTTGAATAATTACCCGAAGTAAAACAGCAGCACACACATGAAGGAGAGCGAACCCTGGATCTTCACTGAGCTGGTCACTACTTTGATGAGCTAAAGAAACAGAATTTACTGAATATACAGGAGGAGACAGAAGAAGAGACAGATCTGATAGAATTACTGACCAGCAGAGCTAAAGGAAGAGGGATGAAGCCCATTCTTCTGGAGACTGAGTCACTGTAGTCTGTGTATGCCTGAGGAAACATCAACACATCATGATCAACAAAGAGCTCTGAACTGTGGAATTACCTGACACTTAATATCACTTTTAAATCTGACACAATCAAAAAGTCAATCTTAAAGTCTAAAATTCTGTTATTTTATAAACATGTTTTTTTTATCGACAAGTTTCATGGAAATGATTATGTAAGCATGTATGATTTAATGACCAGAGAAAGAACACATCACCACTAGCATAAAATCACCAGCAATGAAATATGATTTTTCAGTAAACAACATCTACAAAAAACATTAAGATCCTAATTATTCTGAAGATGTAAATTTAACAAAATTCTGTCTTCAAAAACAGAGAATATTTTCTGGACATTTCAAGGAAAAACCAAAACACAAGACACTCGACTCTGACTGTTAGTATTTGACCCCGTTTTACTCACATTCTTCTGTCGGCTGCTGACAAGGTCAAAGGCGAGACTGGCTCTGTATTCTCCATAAACCTGGATAAAGGTACAGAGTCACAACATTCTTCAGAACATTTAGAGAAAACTTTGCAGCAGATATGAGATTTATATTATGAGCGACTGTGAAATGCAGCAAAAGACGAGCCTAGAAACAAAACCTTTGCATCAAAAAACAAAAAAGAACATGTCTTCATAATAAAATTGGAGCAGCACAGATTCAGCTCAAACACTGATAAGAGGAGTGAGGGTTGTGTGATTAGATCTGACAGTGTGAAGATAAACGAGTAAATCCCTTCCTGTGGAATTGTTTTTGTTGCATAACTCTTTCAATTCTTACAGGAAGCTGAATAAAAACACACAAAGGAAAAAAGGAAGGTGTGATGGGAGCAGCTCTGCAGGCAGACAGTTTCTGAGGTGCAGGTGGGAAACAGTGTGTGAAAAACTCTGATTGTAAAACACAAAACATCGAGGTCAGTGGAGTGAGACAGGAAACCCAGAGAGACAGAAGAAAGAGATTCACGACCGTTAAGTCTGACACTTGACCTAAACTAGATCAACTAGATCTATGAAAACATTTCAACCAGCTGTCAATAGTAATCAGATCCTATCAGCTGATTGTGTTGAATCATCAGTAAAAAATAAGCAGAACAGAGTGAGAGTAAAAAGGAACCACTCCCTTTTAACAGGAAGAACCTCCATCAGAACCAGAACCAGGCTCAGGATGAGCTCGACCAATTGTGAAACCAAGTTAAGAGTGATTGTGACTGAGAATAAAAAATTGACACAGAGCATCATAAAACTGTACATAAACATTCATTAACTTCCATTAAATATACTTTATTTTCAAAACAAGGAAAAAACAAAGATGAGAACTGTTTTAAATTACTGGGAAATAATAATTGTGTTTTTTGTGAATAAATGTCTTTAAAACCGACTTACACTACCACAACAACCAAAACTAGAAGCAGAAATAAAAGGACTCACGTCTGCACTGATGTCATTGAACTTTGTGATGAAGGCGTGTTTGACAACATCTACGACAACCTCTGAGGTCATCACCATAACAACATCTGGAAAGAGTATCCACAGATGGTCTGGAAATGAACAAATTGAAGAGAAATTCATCATTCTGATTTTAAAAAGTGTAACCAGTAAAATGTCACTCTTAAGCTCCAATAGAAACATCTGGGTTTAATGTAAACATGTATTTATGTGAGTATGATACAGCTACTGTTTGGGTTCTTAGTAACATCTGCAGAAGATACCAGGGTTCCATGAGAACTGCTCCATGTTTCTCAGGCAGACGATGAGTAGGAGGATGTAGCTGGTGAACCTCTCTTTTATGTCTGAGGGAAACAAACAAATCAATCCTGGATTAACCTACTTTATGCTCACTGCGGCCCAGCTCGATTCCAGAAATTTACCTTGGATTGAATCAAGTTCAAAGGCAGAGGACAAAAATAACGGAAACATTTAAAGTATGTTGTTTTACACGAGTTCATACTAACCGCTGTTAGACATCTGGAAAAGGTTGTTCTTTTCAAACTTCTTGAACACGCTCCCTTTGATTTCCACAAACTACAAAAATAAACAAACAAAAATATGTGAATCAAGTGCTGCTTCATTCAGTTTTATAAACATTAAACTGCACCATACTCACGTTGTTTGACATCATTATTGTGAGCAGAGACTTGTTGTGGGAATTGAAGGCAACATTTAGGGTTGTGGCCTGAACCATGATGAGGATGGCATGAAGAACTAAATACATGCTGAGGAAATAAACACTTTGAGGTCTTTCTGCTAGATTTTAACTTTGACACTTACACCAATCTAAGAGCTACAACAATTACTAATTCATCAACTCAACTTGATTCTTATACATTTGAAAAGTGCTTTAGTTTGTAAAAGATTTAAAATAATAAATCATCCTAAAATGTCTTAATTGGGCTGATAAAAATCCCCACACAACACTCAGTTTACTATTGCAACTGATACAATAAAAGCAAAAACAAAATCAACCATTAAAATGCAGCTTTGCTTAGAAAATATAAACTAATCAAATATACATACAAATAAGATCAACAGTATGAGATAATAAAAACATAATTGAGTGATATTTTCCTGGTTACACTTTTTTAAAATCAATTGTGTCATTTGTTTGTATCCCTAATATTGTCCTTTTCCTCCAATTTATTCTTTTACATCAGTTAAAAACAAATTAAATCTCATAATACCCATGCTTTAAATAAAGTAATTTCAAATGATTTTTTGAACAATAAAAATGTTTTGGTTTTTTTGCACTTTCAGATAAGCTCATAAAAAAGACCCGGAGTGGCTGGAGCTCCATGTTGGTGAGGATACAGACGTAGAGGACAGCCATGAGGAAGTGAGGAATCACACCAATGTGTGCACTTTTCTTCTCTTTGGGTTCTGTTGCAGTCCAGTACAGAGCGTCCAGGATGTCCTGACCAAATGAGGAGAACAGGCGATCTGCAACCTGATGACACAAGACAGGCAGCCGATGGAGGGGTGAGACAGGGAAGGCATGAATTGAAAACTAGAAAGAGGTGACCTGGATGTACCTCCAGCATGTTGTAGATGATGTAGAGTTTGATGACGGACTGCCCACGGATGATGTGATACATCATAGAATAATCCACGTAGCTCATCATTGAGTAACACAGCACCATAATGAAGCCTTTCAGTACATCACACACTTGGGCTGGTTGGAGCAACCTGGAGCCTCTAAACGCCCCCCCCCCCCACACACACAAATTACAGATAAAAGAATATTAACAGAAGAAACAAATCATGGTGAAAAACAACAGCAGAGCCACAAGGTATCAGTTATTATGATACTTTATTCAGAGTTCTGCTGCCATCTAGAGGTTAATGTTTTCAGCTGTGTAATAAATGGGTTTGTAGCTGGACATGAAAGTGACAATTATCTACAAACGGTAGCAATAAAATCATTATTTATTACACACTTGTTTAATGCTTTCTAAGTCAGATAACACACAGATAACAGATCTACCTTCACATGTTGGGTATTGATACACTGTTACACATACTAACCCCAAGGAAAGATAAAACTTTCTTTAAACAGGGAATTCATGTTTAAACAGACCTTATAAATAATAAAACTAATGCCAAATCTGTTTTATCACACAGAACAAGGACTGTATTAGCTCAAGCACATTTTATAGAGCTACAAGCTTGATGAAATAAAAGTTGTGGTTACTGCTATTCCAAATGTTTATGATTATCATATAGAATTGCATATATTTTTAAAGTCAGTGTATCAAATAGGCATGCATTTAAATTATTTGATTTTTTAAAAACCTATAAATGAGTTTATACACAGTGGCCAAAGAAGCATCAAGTAGGTTTAAGTAGACAAATGTCCTTAAAGCCATACACAAAACTTTTAAAACTTTAAGTTACAGTTTTGAAACTTGTAGATACTCATCAAAAAAACATGTTCAGTTTGATATTAGACATCAACAATCTTGATGCCTCAGATGGCTTTACAATGGACTAAATAACTAAAGAAACTAAAGAAGGTAAAAATAACATATTTAGTGTTCCTGTCCTGGTAGAATTTATTTGATAGGTAAAATGTATTTATGGAAAAATATAGAAACAAAAAATAAATGATAAATCTGTTTATTGAAGTCAAGACTGTAGAACAGCACATGTGCAGAAGGAATCGGTAGCACATCTCAACAGGTAGCATATTTCTGCAGAACACCGGTTCCAGCAATGGCTGTCTGAGACACGGCTGCAGAAAAGTTATTTAGTACTGCTTTAAGGCTGAAGCCGAAACCTTACCTGAGGCCACAGCATGGCACGGTGATGAGCTGTAACAGGGCCAGAATCACCCTGAGGGGCAGCAGGGTGAAGACGTACAGAAAGGTGTCCAAACACAGGAAAAAGCCAAAAATCATCAACTAAAGAAAGACAGGAAGTATACAAATATGAGTTTATTTCTCAGTGAGGATAATTCAAGTTGTTCTACAGCCTGTTGCTTGGATGTTTACCGTTTCCAGCTCCTTCGGGATACGGAGGCAGGTGTAAACTCTCTCTCTACGCTCGGTGTATTTAGCCTCGTTGTGCTCGAGAAAGTATCCTCTGGTGAGCTCAGTGGTGATAAATCTGACCAAAGAAAGGTCTGAGGATAAACACGCAGAGGGAAAATGTGTTTGAATCATTTCTTAAAAAGCATTAATAGCTTCTGTAGGCTGTGTTTTGAATGCATTGGCATCACTTAGTTTGACAAGAACAGTGTTGGTTGCATCATTGAGATTTATCCTTCGTGCTGCCCTGACCTCAACATCATGGATTATATTGGAAAGAACATGGAGATACAGAAGGCCACAGAACATCAGGGCCTCAGGAAATGTTCATGTTTTAAGAGCAGGCTCAAGACTCTCCTTTTTAGACGAGCTTTTAACTGATTATTGTTTATTAATATCTGTTTAATCTCTCCATGTTTTATTTGATTGTAGTTTTTAGTTTAGCTTTTAGCTGGCTATTATTTATTAATTATTGTTTTTACTTTGCATTTTTATTTGATCATATCAGATCATTTCATATCACATTCCAGAATATTGCTACACATGGTGGCAGCTTGTTGGAGTAGCTCTGTGACATTGGTGTTCCCTGGCTCATCTGTACTCAGCCCGTCACTGATTTTGTTTATTGTTGCTTTTGTGTGTGTGCATGCATGGGGATGGGTTGGGTTGGGGGGTGTAGTCACAACGATGGTTTTTATTTTGGGAGGGGGTTTGTGGGGCCTTATTTTAAACTGTAAAGCACTTTGAGAAGCTCTCAAGTTTGAAAAGCAATTATAAATAAAGTTGACTGATTGATTGAAGTAGTTACTGAGTTCCTTCACAAACTGGGTGCATGTGAAGAATTGATGCTATTTTAAATTTACAGCTGATCAAATATTGATTTCATTTAGATTTGTTTTCCACTGCTGAAAATTTTTACACAGTACGGTATGATACAACTAAGATTTATTATCATTATTATTATCATATCACTAGACATTTATGAAAATAAAACGAAGAAAATAAAAATGAAAGCATAAAAACAAGGACGGTAAATTATACAATTTGGATATAAAATGAAACATAATATTTCTGTAATCTATGGATGTTAACATTTTAGTCAGTACTAGTCAGAAGAACTAGTACTTCTTGCTGTGCTACAAAACATATAAAGCTGTACTCACTGCGCATGCGCAAAGGAACAGCACGTCTGTTTTAACCAGACAGCAAGCTCCGTCCCCTGGATAATTTCAGCTAACTTTTAATTTCTCTGATTGTTGACTTTTTAAAGCATGTGACGTTATAAGGCCCTTTGTCGATGTTTTGTTCAAGATTTGGGTTCTTAAAGATATAATGTCTAAATCACCAGGAAACTCGAAGCAATACACAAGAGCTGCACACATTTAGATGACAATAATATCAACTGCGAGCGGAACTGGTTATGCTGTGCAAGTGCAGGTGATCTAGCTCTAACTGGTTAATCAATATTTACACAGATATAAAAACAACTTCAGTAATAGGCTGTGTCTTACCTGCCAGGTTACGTTTTTTGCCTCTATTCCCGCCATTTTTGTCATTAAACCCAAGTGTTTCGGTAACTCCATCTTTCTCTTTATTCTTGTCTGAAAAGCCAGTCTTTCCGTCCTTCTCCCTGTCGTCTTTCTCCTTTTCTTTCTCCTCTCCCAAACCTGTCGACTGCGAATCCGCCATCTTCACCAAACGGTCTCAGCTGCTGCCTGGGAGACTGCGTCACATGACTTGACGTCATTGCGTACGTCTGTTTCACCAAGTCGCCAGTAGGTCTCGCTAAAATCTTCTAGGCTTTGACCAAAACTCACTTACAAAAGCTTCAGGTTTGTTTGTTTTGTTTTTGTGTTTTTTTTAACACTACAATTATACTATACTATCAAGTCAAAAAATAAAATACCAAAAGGTATTGTTATCATTTCATTGCACAGGAGTTTAAAAAACAAATTTGCAGTACCACAAAAAAGTAATTTGGGGAATAGAATAGAATAGAATAGAATAGAATAGAATAGAATAGAATAGAATAGAATAGAATAGAATAGAATAATGCTTATTGTCCCACGAGAAGCATGAGTATTATATGCGACCATTTATTTCGAATTTCAGATAATATTTGATAATATTTGAGTCCTTGCACTGGCTCTGGATCAATCCAAACCAGAGCCAGTGACTTGAAGCTGATGCCCTTCATGAACCCCCCCCCCCTTTGACCTTTAAAGAATCATGAATCTCGTGTCATCCTGAACATTGAACTTATGCTGCTGCAAAGGCCACAATAAATAAAATGTTTGTATCCAAAGGCAGAACTGCAGAAGTTATTAGTGGTATAATACGCGCGCGCGCGTGTGTGTGAGAGAGAGAGAGAGAGAGAGAGAGCAGAAACCAGGAGCGCAGGACGCGGATAGAGTTTCTCCCGGTAACACAGATCACCTCGTGTGCCACAGATTCAGTTTCTCTTCCCGTTTGACCGACTTGCCCACGGACACATGCAACATATCACGGATTGCAACATTACATACATGCAACATCACATGAACGAGCCCTTCAAACTGTAGACTAAACTCATGGTGATCGCCGTGCGCGCCCGGAGGTCCTTCCCCGGCGTCGTGTTACCTTCCTCTGGGCGCAATGGGCTCGTAACATGCCTTCTCTGTGGAAACGGATAACATTCTCTGTGGCCTCGGTGTTGTGTATCGGCTCGGTGGTCCTCCTGGTGGTTGCCCTGTCCACGGAGCGGTGGGTTACCGGGCGGATCCTGTGTAAAACCGGAGTGGACATCGTGAACGCGTCCAGTCCAGAGCTGAACCAGTTCATTGGGAACATTTATTTCGGTTTATTCCAGGGAGGAAAAACTAAGAAGTGCGGGCTCGGGAGCAGGCGCTCCAAAATCTACAGTAAGATAAACATCTGTCTGCCTCAATAGATCCATAAGCTATAAGACTCAATTTGATATTTTAGTGTGCGATGACAATACAGTGTTCACTTGTTTATTCTTTAATAAACGAATACCAATTGTATAGCAACCATAGGTTTAATAGGCTATATATTTTTACAACTAACTAAATGTGCCTTTAGTAAATATAGTGTGACACATTATTAATTCCATTTAGTTTCTGCATTATTATCTGCAAAAAGTAAATAAAAGGTGAGTCATTATGAGTTTTTACAGCCCCCAAATCTAAATATGGTGTGTCATGTGTAATTTTTAGTCAGTTCCCTCATTAGATAAAGTCGTTTGATTTTAAACAAGTATTATTAGTCATGTCACTGTCTAAAACCTATAAAATAACCACTGAAAAAGCAAAAGTAGGGTTCAAGTGCTAAAATCTACAAACTGACCCAAAATGTTTGTTGTTCTTTTGACCTCCACAGTTTTCCCACATCTCGTGCGGACACTGAACGGTGGTCTTCACGTGATGGTGATTCTTTTCCTTTTGGTGGCAGTTGGCTTTGCTGTGGTCAGTCTGTCCTTCAACATTTATAATGCACGTAAGGTTCCTTACCAGAGCATTAAAGGACACAAGGGTCTCTATCTCTGGAACGTCATTGCTGGTATGTGTATCTTTGTTTTCTTGTTCTGTTGTTTTGACAGATAAAGATAAAGTGAGAATGTATGGTTTCCTGCACTGTGATTCCTGTTTCCTTCTGAGCTCCCTGATCGTTTTGTTTCTCTACTTTGTGTCCAGCTTTTTTTGGCGCCCTGGGTGTTCTGTGCTTCTTGGCAGCAGTGAGGCACCATCGTCTAACAGACAGAGTGGCAAACTTTAAGGAGAACCACTTTGTCCTGGTTGTGTTGGATGAATCTCTGGATTGGTCTTTCTGGCTTGGTGTTGGCAGCATCGGGACTCACTTTGCTGTCTGTGGTGTGGTCGCCATGAGTCGCTTTAAGCTACCCAAACCAGAGATCAAAAAGCCTGAAGAACCCACCATCTCAGCTGTGGATCTGCTCTACTGATGGGCTCACCAACACGTGTGTCTGTTAGTATTTCCATTACAGATGGATATTCAGCATAAAAAAACAGGAGATCCAGCAGCTGACTGGAGGAGGCTCGATGCCAAAGGGTCATGGGTTTTTTAGGTTCATTCATTCATGCAGTCAATTTTGACTCTCCCTCATTTTTTGTTATAAGCAAAGTGAATAACTTTTCTCAAAAAGTTAATTCAAGCATGGACTGAAAACTGAGTATCATCAGGGGTTGTTGCATGTATTAGTTTTCTTTCAATCATTAATTTTAGAAACTCTGTTTTTCCAATGAGCTCTTTAGGCAACAGATTGGCTTATGAAAACTGGATAAACCGCACTGACCTTAGAATCTGAAAAATAGATCAATATTCATGGATTCTGGTTTGGTTACTGAGCCTCCAGGTTAAGTTATTAAGTTTGTTATACACTCTCTCAGCATCCAGGAGTTTTAACAGGACAAGGACTAAGACACTTTTCCAGTAAATAAAGCAGAAAATGTGGCTGGTGAAAGAGTCTAGACATGATAAAATAGGTAATACTAATTAGTCTTTATAAAATTAGGGCAATACATTGTATAAAGATGCAGGTAAATGGCAGCCTTTTAGTATGAGTAACGGCATGGGATGAGGCTGAGACAAACTGCACAAATACCCAATATTCACATGCTGCTTTTGTGTTGGAAGATTTTGTTTCTGCTTCAAAGCAAGAAAAGTGTTTAAACTGACTCCAGATTAAACTGTCCCAGAATCCACCTCTGAATGTCCTGCATTCTGGATATTTACCGTAGTTGCAAAATTATTTTAAGAATGCTTTTAATTGTAAATAAAAAATGTAATCTAATGTTTTCAGGATAATTGACATGAGTCATGCTTCTTTATAAAGGTTGTTTATTTGGTTATTTATTTTAAAAAGATGAATGTTGATTCACTTTAATTCAATCTGCATGAAAACCAAAATAAAAATGTTTTTGCCTGAAAAAATATTTGCAAATCACCTTGGATAATATTAAATGACTGATTTAAATCTGACTGTCTTGATTTTATGTGTCTTTTTTATGGATGTTTTATCTTGTACAGAAAAAAGACTAAATACCAGTGACTTATTAACTTTAATCTGATGCAAAGTTATGATTAAAAACAGTTTAAACCATTTTTTTGTTAAATATATTTATTTTAAAAACAGGTTTATTGCATCATAAATATGAATATATTATTGAGTATTATCAACATCAGAAAACTGTATCTTTTAACCACCAGTAGAACTGCCCACAAATAAACCACCAGCTGACAGTAATGTATACATTTGATTTGAGCACAACATTTATGTACAGCCACACATACAGCATTAGATTAAAAAAGAAAGTGGAAACAATAGCAGGTAATTTGCTGAATAAACTCCAGCAGTTAAAGAGTTGATCCAGTTCTAAAAAATAATAACTAAAGTCAAGGATAGGGTTCTCAAAAAGAAAGTTCTCCACCATATGTGGTTTAAAATAAGAATCACTTCTGAAAAACAGAATAATTGCTTCAGGAATTATTTCACACACAAATTGAGTTTATAATTAGTATTTATAGCTAAATGCTATTTTTTTAATTTGCAAGGTAATAACCTTGATAAAAAGTTTGAATAAAACAAAGTTCGACTATTTGGATGCAAAATATGAGATAATATTAAGATCAATGTGTACAAACAAGAAAAGACCAACATTAGTTGAAGGAGTTTTTGAAAAACTAATTTTCATTTCTCGCTAGATGGCGCGAGAGGTCCGCAATCGTCACTTATTGATGACGCACCATAAATGCGACCCAATAAGGTCATTTCAGTGTATTTCGTTCACGTGAAATGCGCGATCATTGAAAGGTGGAATCAGACTTTTTATTTGTATAAATACATGACCAGAAGGTGACAATGTTCACTGTGAGAAGAGTTGCTGAGACGGTGGTGCGGAAACATCTTTGCAGGTCGATTTGTACCTCGCAGACACACCTGAAGGAGAGAAACGTGAGTATTTTAACAACAGTTTCAGTGTTTTGACACCAGTTTTATCATCGACTCGGTGTCACAGAGGTTTTATGTTCTTTTGTTTCCCCAGGGTTTGGTGCTGGGAGTGTTTGAAAAGGAGGGAGAGGATGGCGACCTTCATCTGACAGATTCAGCAGCGAGTTTTGATCAGAATCTTTCTGGAAAACTCTCGGATCTGCTGCACATGTGAGTCCAGTCTATAAAGACTCACAGAACCATGTCCTGTTGGAGTCGATTTAATAGACTTTAATGCTGCTTAACGAAATTAACCAGCCAGAAATAATGTGTTTGTTTTGACATAGAACAAAAATTCAAAAATCAAATGGATAAAAATTATGAATAAAGTTTAAATATTGTGCGTCAACTGTTGATGAATTTGACCTCCACTGTTTGTTTTCTGTTCGTGCTTCGAAATACAAAGACAGACCACAACTGTAACACATTTAATGTAAATACTTTGAATTAATTTTGGCAGATTATCATATTATTTTACTAAAAATATGTAAACCTATAGTAATAATTCATAGCTCAGCTATCACTCCTTATTGACATTACATAAAACAACACTTATGAACTATAATAAATTAATGTTATTTAAACTGACAAGATGAAAGCACACGTTTTCAATAAGAGATTTGAGAGATAAAGTCTGGTGTATCCTTTATGATTGTATCAGTGATGTTAATGTGATTTAACATGGCTCAGACTGACTTCTATTGCTGATATTCACTCTGTTTAGTGTTTTGAATAATATTGTCTGTTTTTCCTTAGAGCTGGACCCGGGCTCAAGAAAGGCAAAAGCAGGATATTTTACGGAATTCACCCGGTAACTAAATGTCTTATTAACAGTGTTATTTTCATCTCACAGCTTCAGAATAACCTTCCTTGTGTCTTTGTTAGGACTTCCCGTGTGTGGCGGTAGTCGGGTTAGGCAAGAATAATGAGGGCGTGTGTGGATCTGAGAACTGGGACGCCAGGAAGGAGAACATACGACAGGCGGTGTCGGGTAACATGCGCATCATCTATTACCTTCAGGCTTGTTATTATAAGTTGGGATTTTGCTGAGATCTGATTGTGTGCGTGTTCAGCTGGATGCCAGTCTCTCCGGGAGCTGGAGGTGAGTCACGTTGAGGTAGACGGCTGCGGTGACGCTCAGTCGGCAGCAGAAGGAGCCGTTCTGGGTTTGTTTCAGTACGACCAGCTCAAGTCCAAGAAGAAGACCAAAGTAACAACTCAGCTTCACGGCGGGTAAACTGACGATTCAGATCTCTGCAGCTGCTCAGCTGAACAGATGCAACAACGGGCTGTTTTGTGTTTGTGTTTTCGCCAGTGTGGACGTGGACAGCTGGAAGAAAGGTGTCGTGTACGCAGAAGGCCAAAATCTGGCCCGACTTCTCATGGAAGCTCCTGCCAATCACATCACTCCTACTGCGTTTGCCAACACCATCGAAGACAAACTGGCTCCACACGCAGAACGAGTCACGATAAATAAACGGTTCGTGCGTCTGTCGACTACACTCGAGCAGGTTTACTGGCATTAATTAGAAAAAGTCTTCACAACAAAAAAATCAGACATCAAGTCCTCCAATTCCATCTGAAAATTTACTTCATTTGAGTTTTATGGAAAAAAAGAGATGAAGATGTTTTAAATAATACTCAGTTGTATTTTAGGTACTTTTCACAACACTTGACTTTTACGATTTAATCTCAAACTTTCCAAATCTGAATTTCAACTTTTTACTTTGAACCCAGAAGTCTGGGTGTAAATTGAACCATTAAACCTTTAATCAGTGTGATAATTCCACTAACTGCTCCGTGTGACGGTTAATTTATTCTTCAAAGACTCTAAGCATCTGATTAATTAATGATCAAGGTTATTGATTTATTAGCGTCTTCGTGTATTTTCAGATCGCAGGATTGGATTGAGGAGCAACAGATGGGAGCATTTCTGAGTGTAGCGAAAGGTTCTGAGGAGCCTCCAGTTTTTCTTGAGCTACACTACAACGGTTCGCCTGACGGGAAGCAGCCGCCGCTGCTCCTAGTGGGCAAAGGCATCACATTTGACAGGTAAACTGTAAGAACACACATCTCATTGCCTTTTTTGGTTTAAATTTGTGCGTCCTGTGTTTAAACTTTGTCGCCACCTGCTCTCTTTAGCGGTGGTATTTCTCTGAAGCCGTCTCTCTCCATGGACGCAATGAGAGCTGACATGGGAGGAGCCGCTACCGTGTGTGCCGCCATCGTCACAGCAGCCGCTCTGAAACTTCCAGTCAATATAATCGGTGAGTGTCTTTGTGTTAAATACCCTCAAATTAGGAATCAGAGATCTATGTTTACTGTCCCCTAGTGTGGCTCTTGCGATCATATATGCTGGTTTATTTGCTGCTTGGAAAAAAGTGTGCAGACTCCGCCCACTCAATATACAGCTGCATTTTCTTTGTATAAATGCTGCAGATTCATCTAAACAACAGCAATAATGCTACATTAAAACTGACAAACTGGAAGAGCTCTCTGGTGCAAACACCTCTTCAAATTTAATAAACATCCCGGTGTGGTTTTCAGGAGGTAAAACAGTAAAATAATTTTAAACCCTTGAAATGCACAAAGTACTTTAAAATATTCTTTACTGTAAAATATTGTCTAGAAATGTTTAAAAGTTGCTCTCTGGCTGAATCAGGTCTGGCTCCGCTCTGTGAAAACATGCCCAGTGGAAAAGCAACGAAACCAGGTGACGTCGTCACAGCCAAGAATGGGAAAACAATCCAGGTGGGTGGAGCCACAGTGATGGAGTCAAACAGCTGTCTGAGTGCACATCTGTTTGTTTGGATTAACTTTTATTCATGGTTTCATTCAGGTGGATAATACAGACGCAGAGGGCCGATTGATCCTCGCTGATGCACTTTGTTACGCACACAACTTCAACCCCAGAGCCATCGTCAATGTCGCCACACTGACAGGTTGAATTTTCACTTTTTATTGTAAAACATCTGTTTTTCACAGTGCAGCTGTGCTGTGAGGGTATATTGTGTTTTATAAAAAATGAGAAAAGCAGTTAAAATGTGCAAAATGATCGTAAATGTGTCGCTAACTTGTTTCTTAAAGGTGCGATGGACGTAGCTCTGGGGTCAGCAGCATCGGGGGTGTTTACAAACTCTGACTGGCTCTGGGAGCAGCTACACAAGGTTCCACTGAAGCACACAGCACAAACCCGATGTGTGAGCGTCTCACCTCCGATGTTGATATGTGATAAATGTTTCTGTTTGTGCAGGCGAGCATTGTGACGGGGGACCGAGTTTGGAGAATGCCTCTGTTCCAGCATTACTCAAAGCAGGTAACTGACTGTCAGCTGGCCGACCTCAACAACATCGGCAAGTACAGCCGGTACGTATCTGACTACAGCTCGCTGTGATCCTCTGGACTGAGGCGTTGGAGTTGTCTGTTAATGATTCTGTGCTTGTTTCTAGTTCTGGAGGTGCGTGCACAGCAGCGGCATTCCTGAGGGAGTTTGTCACAGCTCCTCACTGGGCTCATCTGGACATCGCAGGTGTGATGAGTAACAAGGATGAAGTTCCTTACCTGAGGAAAGGCATGTCTGGAAGACCCACGCGTACGCTGGTGGAGTTTGCTGCTTCGTTAGCGCACAACGTTTTCCTCAAAAGTCTTAAGACAAAATGGTGATTGTGGTAAAAAGAGATTCACTGTTTACAATTAAAATGTTTCTAGACAGTTTATTATACAGTTTTTATTCACAAACTGTTTTGCATACATTGTTTATGTTAAATTAGTCACTAAATAAAAATAACTGATTAAGGTCAAAATATCTGAAATGACTCTTTTCTCTGGGCATCTGTCAGGAAAAATAACCCAAATATTATATTGTATGTAAATCTTATTTAATGTCATCTCACATGAAGTGTTCTGAGTCTGTAGCTCTTGAAAGAGAACTTACATTTATTTGGGTTAAGTGTTTTTTCCTTGTAGGTCACTTTGTTACTCATTTCCATAATAACAGAGTGAGAACATGATTAAATAAGATTTATTAAGTAACTGATTCAAGTTGAAAATGTTGGAGCGTGTAGAAGAGTCACATGGAGGACATGATTTAAGGTCATTGATCATCCAGAGTTGTTATGACAGCAACTATAAATGATAAAACTTGGTGGGACATAAACACGTTTTGTTTTTCTCGTGATCATAAACAACAAACCCAATTACAACAGATAAAAGTATACCGTAGTTCCAGTCTGGTTGTTTTTGGGGTGAGACGTGTATGGAGATGGGCCCCCTTCGACCTAGTAGGGTCAGACTACCAGCACCAGTCTCGTGCTCCACCATTGTCATGCCCATATTCCCACCACTTTCAGACCTCTCCCAAGTTACGCCTATCTTACTCTCGTTTGGACAGTAACCCTAAACATGTAACCTCCTACCCATGTTCCTACCTTCACACATAACCCCCCCCATGACCTCTTACCTTGACAATAACGCCATCACGTAATCCTGGAACTGGCGGGGCATCAGAGTGGCGTCTAGAGTCTGGACCTCATCGCGCTTTGTACGCCTGCGCAAACATTAGATACTGAGCAAGATGGCTTCATCCGCGAGCGGGATGTTTCCCGGCCAGCAGCCCTCTGGTCCTCATCCTGTCGGGGGTCCCGGTGGACCCGGTCAGCCAGGCTTCCCGGGTCCCTCTACCAGACCTCAGGGTAACAACACTTTGGTGGATGAACTTGAAGCTTCTTTCGAGGTACGAGGCGAATAATCTTCATTAGCATGCTAGCTGTTGTTAGCTGAGCTGAAATAGCTTCTAAACTATAAATTAATGTACACGACCAAAGATTTCAGTATTTCATTTTTATGTTTAATCGAACCTGGCTGTGATTTCTTATAGGAATCTATATAAATGATTGGGATGAAAAACGTGCAGCTTCAGATTCACCCTTTAAACTAGGACCCATCAGCAGGCTGGCTGCCAATCAAACATTCCCGTTTTAACCCCTGTGATCATAACTAGTAAAGATCTACAAAGATCTAAACATCTCACAGATTACATATTTGGAGTTATTTGATGTAAAGTTAGCATTAGTCACCCTGTTCCTAGAAATAAAACATCTGTGTGCTGCACTCAGTCTAACATTCCAGATAAATCAAAGTCATTTATAACAGCTGAACTCGTGTTGGTTCTGTCATCTTCCATTCACTTATTTCATTGTTTAACTATTTTCACTTGCATTTAATCTCAACAGGTGCTATTATAAATAACATTTGCGTTTATTTTTTTTCAGGCGTGTTTTTCATCCTTAGTAAGTCAAGACTATGTCAACGGAACGGACCAAGAGGAGATTCGAACTGGTCAGTGAGGCCCCGCCCTTCTTTACAGATTATAATATGACTGTTGTAATCTTTGTGTAATCTTCTACCTACAGGTGTGGACCAGTGCATACAAAAGTTCCTGGACGTAGCTCGACAGACAGAGTGCTTCTTCTTACAGAAGAGGCTTCAGCTGTCCGTTCAGAAACCAGAGCAGGTGGTGAAAGAGGTAAAACCATCAGACTGACTCCACTCTGTATGCTGATCTGAAATCTCCAGTACATTTTTTTTTTTCTCTTCTCGCTTCAGGATGTGTCAGAGTTGCGTAACGAGCTACAGAGGAAAGAAATACTGGTTCAGAAACATTTGGCTAAGTTGCACCACTGGCAACAAGTACTGGAGGATTTGAGCGGTCAGCATCGCAAACCCACAGATCTTCCTCCCCCAGGACCTCTGGCCTTCCTGGAGCAGGCCTCAGCGAGTCTCCCACCTGCTCCTTTAAAACCCAGCTAATGCAGCCAAATACAGCCAGTTTAAAATGGCTCCATGATAAAACCCAGATTTACTGCTGCAGACAGCTGCATTTATCAGCTTTATTTAAATCAAACAGACTTTTATTACAGTCTTCATTAGATTTCTGCAGCCCGGCAGCATTAAACATTCATGTATGAGTTTTCTTTACAGAAACGTGGGAGAGGGTTTTTAAACACTTTTTTTTCTTTTGCTTTTTGATGTAAATATTTCCAATCCTTTTTTACTGTAAAAATAAACGTAGAGTATTTTCAATGTTGACTGAAGTCTGTTTTTATCTCGTCTTTGTGTTTGGAAACAACAATTTTAGTAAAACTGAATTAATGTACATAATTAGACACCAATCAGCATTAAAAAGCCTTAAGAAATAAAGAAAAATAAACTTGATGCATGCATCTTAACAAAGATTGATTAAATGAATGATAATTATTAGAACTGTGGTATCCAGAAATTTTTTTATTATTATAAAAACAGTAATGAATCAGTGGTACAGTCCAGTGTGAAATATCCCAGCTTGTAATCATTCAAAAAATACTTGTTTTAATTCTACTTTATTCGTGCATCAAATCATCACAGAACAGCTTCCAGCAGCCTGTTTGTTCTAATATATTCAGCGTCTTCACACCATGACAGACTTGTTCTGTTCGGCTTCGCAGCTCCTGCCAGTTCACCAACAGCACGGCGACACAAAAATCCTCACAGACGCTCTGAAACTGAAACCTTCCACAAAAACCAAAGGTCTTCTGGTTGAATAAACGATTCATTGCTTAATGATGTTTTTGTTTATTTTGTCTATTTGTGTTTTTCTTTTGCTTTATAAAAAAAGAAAATAATGAGACTTCACAGATATGTGTGTTGTCTAATAGGTACATTTAGATAATGTACCTGTAAAGACTGATTCAAAAGAGAAATACATAATTATTTTTTTACTAACAGATGCATCATGGTATGTTATAACAAATTATTACATAATTGTATATATTTGATTGTTTAAATATGATATTTAACTATAATTTTGTTTTATTGATACAAATAAAAATAACATTTACCACCTGTAGTACTTAGATGCTCCACCAGAGGGCAGAAGATAAAATTAAAAACAAGGGTTTTTAAAGAAAGTACAAATCCTGGTAAAGATGTGGAGTTTTTAGAAATTGATGTCCCAAATATGATAAGAATATAATACGTCTTTTGTTAGACTGTATTACCTGGTTGTTTAATCTTAGTTTTGTTTTTTTTGCTTAAGGCTGTTGGTTGAAAAATATGAATTTTAACAAGATCCCTAGATATTCCCAGCTCAGAGAGGATATGTAAAGGAAATGCAAATGCGACCAGGAGACATCCTAATCAGATCCCTAAACCACCTCAGCTGACAACATTCGATGAGGAGGAGCAGCAACTCTACTTCAAGCTCCCTCCAGATGACAGAGCTCCTCACCTGATCTCTAAGGCTGAACCCAGCCACCCAACAGAGGAAACTCATTTCAGTTGCCTGTTCTTTTGATCCAAATCTCATGATAGATAAGGGTCGGAATGTAGGCAGACCAGTAAATCAAGAGCTCTGTCTTTCAGCTCAGCTCCTTCTTCACTCTGACAGACTGAAGCAGCTCTCTCATCCCTTAGGATGAAGCCCCAATCCTTTGGTCCATTTCCTGCTCCATCCTGCCATCACTCATGAACAAGACACCCAGATACTTAAACTCCTCCACTTTAGGCAAAAACTCACCTCCACTTACCGGTAATCCATATTTAGATGTCAAGTAAAAGAACTGATGTTTAGATGTTTTACCTAAAAAAGAAAGTATCGAGTCACGAAATAAAAATAATATTTGGCAAATTAAATATTTTCGACTCTTGTTGTTCCAAGCACTATGTTAAAGAATCGAACATCAACAGATGTGGTTTTATATTAAATACACTGAAGTGAAACAAAAAAAATGATTGACTTACTATATAATGAACTAAATTAGAACAGTTTGAGCGTTATTTCCGTGTTAAAAGTCTATTGATAATGATCCGTCGTTCGGTCTTCCACCGCTAGAGGGAGACAGCGCTTTCTTCTCGGACGTCTTGGAACTTGACGGGACCGTCTTTGCCGACACGTCCTTGTTTCAATCAGCGATTGGAAAAATAACAGGTACCCTCGTTTGTCTCGCTCCTGTTTCCACCCAGGAGGAAGGAAGCAGGAAAAAATAAACCCTGTTTGAAACGGAGCGGAGCTTCTTTTACCGCTTTTGTTTTTGTTCCGACAGAAGAAGCAGCGAGCTGGGGCGCAACAACCGGGCTGAACCGAAACGTGCTGAGACCGAGTCACCGCAGTCGGGTTTATTTACAAGAACCATCCTGCTGCTTTAATGGGGCTGCTGTCAGCCTGTCTGTCCACCTCTGGACCGACTGTCGCCGTGATTCACGCCTGAATTCAGACCCATCGAAGAGAAAACTGTGGATATGGAATGGTGCATGCTGCTGGGCCAAGTTTCCAGCCTCTGAACACCAGAATCATGGACAGTCATCCGCTGTAAGTGTTGGGAACATGTACTGCGTGTGTGTAAGTCACTGTGTGTATGTGTGTGTTGACATTTCTCAGTGTCTGCTTGACGAATGGTACCGCATTAATGGAGACACTTGCCAGCCGGTGAGGCTGCTCCCTGATCGGAGGGACCGGGGTCTAAACCCGGGGAGGGGGACTGCAGGATCCGCCGTTTATTTATAACACTGGGACAACGGAGGTGTTCCTGTTTGTGACACACACAGAGGACGTGTGTGTGTATGTGTGTGTGTTTGTGACAGAAAACAGGGGCGACGTGATTTTGCCATAAGCAGCATATTTCATGTGGTAGTTTTATTTTGAAAATCCAGATGTTAAAATGAATAAACTTACGATATCACAGCTTATACACCATGTTCATTTATTATGGATCAGGTTTGAAAGATTTAACATTTAGAACATATTAGTGTTAGAATAATATTTAAGATCAGAGCAGGTGTTTCAAACATGTTTGTCTTGTAATGATCAAAAACTAGAAATATTGTTCCACAAATGATAACCGAAATGTGGAGAATGTGGCCTGACTACAGCAGCAGACAACCAATAATAAATTAATATTTAGTTTGTTTTGTCATCTGAATTTTATAACTTTTGTTTAATTCATTAATACCACTTTGACTTTGTGACTGGATTTTTTTTTGTGAAAGATCTGGACTGCAGGAAGATCAGTTCAGTATGCAGATTCTTCTCCTGTGAAGTCCTGCTGTTGTGATGATGCAGTATGTGGTCTAACATTGTGTTGCTGAAATATGCAAGTCTTTCTCTGAAAGAGACATCATCTAGATGGGAGCAGATGTTGCTCTAAAACCTCTGTGTACTTTCCAGCATGGATGGAATCATTCCAGATGTGTAAGCTGCCCACCTCATTGGCACTAATATCATCAGAGACGCAGGTTTTGAACTTTCTGCTGGAAACGACGTCCATGGTTTCCAAAAAAGAGTTTCACATTTAGACCAAATCTGATCCTAGAACAGTTTTCCACTTCACCTCCGACCGTTTTCAAAGAGTTTTAGCTCTAGTTTATGTTTTCATGTGGCTTCTTCTTCAGAAAGAGTGTTGAGTGTGTTAGAGGTGTTGGATGAGGAGATGAATTAATAAGAAATGATATGGTAGAACAGCTGGACCCTGCCCAGGAGCAAGTGGTTGTAGGACACGGATAGATGGATCATACAGGCGAGGGACGCCTCTGCTCTGATGTCTCTGTGCATCATCATGTATTTCATCACTGTCAATAAACTATAAATGACAAGAGTCTGAGAACATACTGCAGTTATAATGATCTGGGAACTCATGTAGGATGTTTATGAAGACAGAACATTCCAGTTCAGAAGCATTATAGACACAGATGTTCATCGTTGTTCAAGTTTGAAAGCATGTTGTACAGCTTGAGTTTAAAAATGAGTAAAGAGAGAAAACAAAAGAAAAGGCATCAGGTTTTTAACAAAAAATTAAGAGCTGAGAGTTTTTAATGAACGTAAATAAAAAAAAATTCTAGAAATTCTAAATTTCTACCTGAAACAGATCCTGAGAGATGCATCATCCCTAAGCTGGTCATGAGTACGATAGTATGTCAACTTGTTGGTCTTAATTTGGGTAATCTGGGATATTTTTTAGGACAGTGTACAAAACCTAAAGCTGCAGGTCTGACTGGATTACTGAGAAGTCGCCTGACTGATAATCAACCTTTGCTGCACCTAGTTTACAGTTAAATCCCATAAAAAACAACTAAAAACAAGGAGATTTCAACCTGTGCTGTGCAGATACAACAACACACACAGATGTAACACTGATTACAGAACTACCTGAACGTTTTACGTCTGTATCTGTGTGACTCTGACACATCTGCACGGTCCCTTCCAGGTGCACTAGACTCTGTCCACACTCTCTGGACAAGGAGGACGGAGTCGAGAAGCAGGGTCCCGTCACGCTGAACCCTCGGCACATGAGGAAGGCGTTTAAAGTCATGAACGAGATGCGCAGGTGATTTAATATTCGTCTAACACCCCCCCGCATGTCTCGGTGTGAACTGTAACCGGTCTCTGTCTCTTCATGCAGCCAGAGCCTGTTGTGTGACGTGACTATAGTCGCGGAGGATGTAGAGATTTCTGCTCACAGGGTGGTTCTGGCTGCTGGAAGTCCTTACTTCCACGCCATGTTTACCGGTGAGGAACCAGCCTCTGTTTGTTTTCTGCACCTTCCACAGCTGATTAGCACACAGTGTGGTTGTAACTCATGTATTTGATGGAAGTATTTGTAACTATTTAAACAGGGGAGATGGCAGAGAGCAGGGCCAAACGAGTGAGGATTAAAGAGATGGATGGCTGGACTCTGGGTCTGCTGGTGGACTACATCTACACAGCAGAGATACAGGTCACGGAGGACAATGTTCAGGTATCATGACCTAAGATCTAAGACTGGTTCATGGAAACTGCAGGATCTGTTTAACTTATCAAAACTAAAATTTACACTGAACACAGCTGTAATTGTGGATATATTTTTTCCTCAATGGCTCATTTAGAGCCAATAGACGGAGGTTTTTGGGACTTTTGGCCTGTTTGAGTCTGATTGCAGCACTTCCACACCTTGTTTTTGTGTTCGTCAGGCTCTCCTGCCCGCAGCAGGACTCCTCCAGCTCAATGAGGTAAAAAAGGCTTGTTGTGAGTTCCTGAGCTCTCAGCTGCATCCGTCCAACTGTCTGGGGATACGAGCCTTCGCCGACCTACATGCCTGCTCCCAGCTCCTCTCCCAGGCTAACAGCTATGCAGGTATGTGTCCTCAAAACACATCAAATACATCTTATTGAAATCGAGTTCAGGAGCATGTGGAACAAAGCTGGAGACAGAATGAGGACGAGTTTAATTAATGAAGCTAGAAGAGAAACTGTTCTGGAAAACTTTGCAGCTGCTAAAAGAAGTAGTTTCACGTGATCTTTGTGCTGACAGAGCAACATTTCACCGAGGTGGTTGGAACTGAGGAGTTTCTCAATTTGGGCATGGAGCAAGTGTCCAGCATGATCGCCAGCGACAAGCTCACCATCCCCACAGAGGAGAAGGTGAAAACTTTCACACCGTTCAGGACTGATGTGACATCATAGCAGAATTCATGAACAACATCTTGTGTTGTATTATACTCAGGTTTTTGAAGCTGTGATAGCTTGGGTGAACCACGATAAAGATGTTCGGCAGGAACACTTGGCTCACCTGATGGAGCATGTTCGCCTGCCGCTGCTCTCTAGAGAATACCTGGTGCAGGTATGTTTGTCTGGGCCTGCACATTACCAGCTCATTTAAACAAACTCAGTATTTTTTCTATTTCAAAGGATCATGTGCATTAAAGTCAGTCCTGAACAAAGATTACAAAAACATAATCCAGTGCCAACAATCATGCTGGAGTACGTCAGGTGGTGCTCGATGACAGAAACAGAAAAGTTACAGGCAGAAAAATCCTAAAAAGAAATGTAGCACTTTGTAAATGCTGCTGTCTGATTGGCTCCTGTCTGCTGTTGTCAGCGCGTCGAGGAGGAATCCCTGATCAAGAACAGCAGCGCATGTAAAGACTACCTGATCGAGGCCATGAAGTACCACCTCCTGCCAGCTGACCAGAGAGCTCTGATGAAGACCGCTCGGACACGGATGAGAACTCCAGTCTGCTGTCCTAAGGTGCGAACGCCACCGTGCCCGAGTGTTTCCAGATTCCACAGGTGGACAAACATCCTGCAGCTCATCTTGTTTGTGTGGCGTTTAGGTGATGGTGGTGGTCGGGGGTCAGGCTCCGAAGGCGATCCGGAGTGTGGAGTGTTATGACTTTGAGGAGCAGCGATGGTACCAAGTGGCTGAACTTCCTACCAGGAGGTGCAGAGCAGGTAAGAAACCCTCAAGCTGAAGGTGAACCTGCGTCTTCATGATCCTTTAATAAGACAGAGCCAAACTAACTGAGATGATCCTCTAATCATCTATTGATTAGATATTCCTGGATCAGTTTCATGGTGTTGATCCGTTTTGTGGATATGAAGCTCGTGTATTTTTACAGTAAATAATGAAACTGTTTGAAGTCTATGTTCTATTTTTGGCTGTTATTTATCACAAAACACTGCTGCCATTTTTTCCATGATGGACTTCATGTCTGAACAGAATAAATGCAGGAGATGTTGAGAGTTTGTTTGCAGACGCTCCTCCAGACAGGCAGGATTCTCACTGTGTGAGTTCTGTTTTCACTACTGGAATTACTCCAAAATGTTCCTTGGTTCAAGTGTGAAAGGGACAGAACATGATGCAAATATTATGCAGCGCAAACTGTGTGATTACGTTTGTAGCGCAGCAACAGAAAAGGACGAGGCCGTCTGTGATGCACGTTTATACACGTACGAGTGAAACTCAATTCATTTTTATTTATGAAGCACCAGTTTATAACAAAAGTCAGTTCAAGGCACTTGACAGATATCTCAAGTTCTGATCAGCACGATTTGCGACAGTGGGAAGGAACGTCTCCCTCTTAACAGGAAGAACCGCCAGCAGAACCAGAACCAGGATGAGAGACCTTCTGCCTCGACCCACTGGTCTGAGCTGACAGGAAAGACACAAACACAGATGGATTTGGGCCTGTCGTTACTTCTATGGAACAATAAACAGAGATAAAGTTAATAGCAGCAATAATAAACCAAAACATGGAGAGTAAAGACAGCAGAGGGAAGAACTGTGGTCGGTCTGTCCTCTAGTTGGCAAACAGACTAAAAAAAAGACAAGCAGAGATAAAAATAGAACCACGAGGAAGGATAAACACACGCGGTGGTCAGCGAAGCCTTCACTGCTTTCCCTAATTGCTCTGTTCGTACACGGACCCTTTCTAACTCGTTCCAGTCTTTGAACTTTCTGGCGTCTGGTGTTGTTTTTAATAATTTGGATGCTCGTGCTGATTTTCAGGAAAGCTGGAAATAGAATCAATTAGCAAAGATGCTGCGACCAGCTTTAGCATCTTTTCTCCACTGTGACGTGTGGTTGGGGTTAAATCTGTTTGTTTACATTGTGTTGTTGTTGTTTTCCTCAGGTGTCGTGTACATGGGTGGATGTGTGTATGCGGTCGGTGGTTTCAACGGTTCCTTGCGTGTGCGAACGGTTGACTGCTACGACCCGGTGATGGATCGCTGGACGAGCGTGAGCAGCATGCAGGATCGGAGGTCGACCCTCGGCGCCGCGGTTCTGAACGGACTCCTCTACGCTGTCGGAGGTTTCGATGGCAGCACGGGTACTGCTGTGGGGTTAAAACTCGTGTGTCACTACAGATGGTCTTTTCGTTGCTTTTGACTGATAATCTGTGATTGGTTGCAGGTCTTTCCACAATTGAGGCGTACAACGCCAAAACAGACGAGTGGTTCCATGTGTTGCCCATGAGCACCCGGCGCAGCAGCGTAGGAGTGGGTGTTGTCAATGGTGACTACACTTCTCTGATTGTTTTCTCTCTCAGTGTTTAGGAAAATAAAAGAAATACTCAAAAACTGATACTTCAACAATGCAAGACGTGCAAATATAGTTTTAAATTCCAAACTATTAACATGTACTTTTATACTGAAATACTGTGATCTGGGTTGTGTTACTGTCTTCATACATGATGCATCTTATTTAGAATTTTTTTTTTGTCTTACATGTTACTGAATTTGCTTCCTCAGGGATCCTGTATGCTGTCGGAGGTTATGATGGCGCCACCAGGCAGTGTTTAAGTACCGTAGAAGCTTACAACCTTAAAAGCAACACGTGGAGTTATATAGCAGAGATGGGGACGAGACGCAGTGGAGCAGGTTCAAAGTTTCTTTTTAATTCACAGACTTTTCACTGATTTTTTGGAAAAATACACCAAATATACTGATGTTTGTTTAGCAAAACTGTCAGGAGTTAGAGGAAGCACCATATACAGAAAACGTATTATTTGTACTGTCACACGTAGGATCCAGATGTGGCCTGTAGGGGTCACTCTTGAGTTCAACCAGTGACGGCTGCTTTAAGATGGAAGGAGATTATTCAACTCTGCAGTATCAACTGATACATTTCATGTTCCATAACTTTCGCTGATTATGTAAATGCTTTTAGAAGCAACTTTATCATAAGACAGAATGTAAACAGCATCATATTTATCTGATTTGTAATTAATTTAATATTTCCTGTGGTCCTCCTCAGGTGTAGGTGTGTTAAAAGGTTTACTGTACGCCGTGGGCGGCCACGATGGTCCGTTGGTGAGAAAGAGCTGTGAAGTTTACGATCCAGCCTCCAACAGCTGGCGGCAAGTCGCCGACATGAACATGTGTCGACGCAACGCGGGTACGTTCCCAACAGATCTCCTCAGATTTATGAATTTAATAGGTGTTTACTTACCATCGTGTGTTTGTGTTTTCAGGCGTGTGCGCCGTAAACAACGTACTGTACGTGGTGGGAGGAGATGACGGCAGCTGCAATTTGGCCTCGGTGGAGTTTTACAATCCAAATTCAGACAAGTGGACGCTGCTGCCGACTTGCATGAGCACAGGCCGCAGTTACGCAGGTCAGTGCAGGCGACGAGCTGCGAGTTTATGATTCACCTGCACGTCTGCAGACTCTGAGGCTCACCGGTAGTTTTTAAAATTCTTGTGTGGAACAGTTCTGGGAGCTGACCCATTTGTTTTAGACCTGATCACTGCTGCTCATGATAGATGATGCTGAAACTTTGTTCCTGCTTTACACAAAGTCTCAGAAAGATAAATGAATCTTGTTTTCTATTAAAGATATTTGCATAACCCCAGAAACAGAATGTGATGGAAGAGGTACGTGTTAATTAGGGTCATTTTTAAGTCTCCAAGTTTTGTCTTTCAACGAAATGATCATGTGAGAGGGTAAACAGTGGAGCCAGTTGATCGTGTTTTGCATAAATGCGTGAAGCTATAAACAAATGAACATATTTTAAAGGTATTTTTTGTAGAATTTGTGAGTCGGACCGTCATGAGTCTTGATTTAGGAATCATTTCATGCAGCATGAGTACACAGAGTCCAGCTCTCTCACTTCTGATTCAGGTTAGCTTTATAAAACATTCTTTAGCATTGTTAAAGCAGTTGAAAACTGTGTACTGAAATCTGCTTCAGTTTGAAACTCAGATTCTGGCATGACTTCTAAAATTGTTCATCCTCTAGATTAAAATAAAACCTGTTTTTATACCAATAATCAAAAATGTTATAATGTATTCTCATAAATATATCATAAATATCATATCATAAATATGTAGCAATAAGAATAAATTTGCCACTTGTAGTACTTAAATCCTCCACCAGGGGGCAGAAGACACACACAGGGTTTGATACTGCTGGTTTGTTGAGGATTAGACCTGTTAAACAGGTCTAAATAGGTCTAAAGTCTGGATCTCATCTGCTAGGGACAAACTGCAAGTGGAATTCATCAATGAGTTTCCAAAATGCATGAAAACTTTCACGAGGGTTCTTAATTTCCTTGTGTGAGTCGCAGTGTTTTGCTCGTGTAGCTGGAGTTTTGCTCTCTGGTTCTCCTCTCAGATCTGTTCCTTTGAGTCAAAAGTTTGAGTTTGTTGTGATGACTGTGGAAGCGGTTGCAGCCCGTGAAACCTGGTTGCAACTGAAGAAAACTGACAAAAAAAGACAATCTGATTTTCTGAGGGTAACAAAACTGTGACATACTCCCCAAAAAATGCAAACATACTTAAAAAAAACTTTGAATAATTTACAACAAGGAATTTCCACGACATTTGCACTAATGTCATAAATTATCTACATTTTTTATGATAACACATCTTAAAAGTTTCTTAACCAGGAAATATTCCGATTATTTTTCATGCAACCTTTTTGCACCTTTTGTTAATTCGATATATAATGATGTCGCACCTCTTTGCCCTCCTCTGCAGGTGTGGCCGTGATCGACAAGCCTTTATGACTGTTCATGAAACTCGCCACTGATTAAAAAGCAGAATGTATTCTCCTGCTGAAACCTGATCTTGGATCTGTCTCAGATGTTGATGCTCGAGTTTTGGGCAGCATTAGCAACAGGCACTGAAGAAGATGAAGAAAAATAACAAGATTGTTATTGTTGAAGAAGACGATGAAGAAGATTTTTGCACTTACCTGAAATAGGAGTTTGGGAGCCGTTGGAAACGAGAGGGATCAAACCTGTGTTTTAATCCGCTCCGGCGCAGGACTGTGGCTGGACGACTCAGTTTGAAGCACCGCTATTGAAATATGCTACTGATATGAAGCTGCTATAACTGCAAAGTTACGTTAGCAAACAAAATAATGAACAGGAAGCAGGTTGGTGAAAGATGATTTTGTCTAATCTGTGCAAGAGCAAAGCACAGAAGCATCTCTGGACTGAACTTTCTTTATTCTTCTGAGAAGTGTGCTTGCATATAAAGGTGCTCCATTTTCCTGCACATGTAGGCATGTGTTTTTGTTTGCATTAGAGGGCTGATGGGATGCCGCATGAACACACACCGTCTAACTTCTGACCTATTACAGTGTTGCAGCGATGTGAGGCTCTTTAAGAGCACCTGAATGTCAAAGTTCGCCTGCATCAGCTCGTGTTTTTGTTTAACTCAGAACATGATACTGTACATTTTTCATGGAGAAAACAGACTTTCGTTGGAATAATGAGTCCTCCGGTGGGAGAGAAGTCTCAGTCATGTTGCCAAACACAGTGACAGCAAGAGAAGCAACACAGCTGGATGTACGTGTGCTTTACTGCTAACTGGCAGTCATAATTACTGAGGCTGTATCCAGTAATGACAGCAGCTGTCTGAACTCACTGCATGGACTCTGTCTCTACCCTGTTATCCAGTCCCTGCCCCTTTCTTTGGTGTAATTAACTGCAGCACACCCAAAACATTATATGAATGTGCCAATTTTACAGTCTTCTCTCTTCCTCTGTCTCTTTATTACTCTGTTATTAATCTCTTTCTGGAAAGTGACCAAACTTTTTCTTGAGTTTCAGTTTTCTAAAGTCTCTTTTTTTTTTCTTTCTTGCTTCTCTTGCTATAATCAAAACTTGCTATAAAAGTAACTGGTGTAGCTGTTTCTCGTCGGTGTATTGAGGAATGTCCTGTTGGCTAATAACTCAGAAAATGTTTTATTACATGTTTTATATTATTATTATTATTATTAATAAAAATATGCTTCTTGTATTTAAAGCTGTGAAATGATATAATCTGTTTTTAAAACTTTGCCAATTCAGTAAAATGTGGAAAAGGAATGTGTCGTGATGTGGTTATTTTCCTTTAGTTTTATCTATGTAAAATAATAAATATATCATAGTTTGACATATAAAATATTACTTTAGCTCCAATAGGTTGATTCCCAATTAGTTATTAACTGAAAACCTATATAGGTGTTCAGCTGAAAGACGAAGCATCTCACAGGTGCTTTTTCAGCTCCTTTTCTGGATTTTTCCTTCTTTCTTAAAGACACAACTTTTAATAACTGTTTTAGATTTTTTTTACCTTTTATTTTACCAGGTGGTTCCATCAGATTCATATCACTTGTTTTCTGGTCAAAATGACACTTTTACTCTAAAGTTGAAAATTTAAATTTGCATTTTAAAACACAGAAAATACAAGTAAGATATGTTAAATTCTGATGACTCAAGCACAAATTCAGCTCAAGAAAAACTTGTACTTTTCAGTTATAGAAGACTTTATAAGAGCTTGGAATTCATGTTAACATTCTCAAAGAAAATACTACATCTTTAGTACTCTTTCTTGGCATGAAGCAATACTACTGCTCACAAATACTCACTTCTGTCTTTAGTTTCTATGACTCTTTCCTACAGCTTCATTGTTTGACACGTCACCTTTATTTCCCTGTACTTTCTACAACTCTGCACGTCTCCCTTGTTCTTGAAGATAAACACCATCACACTTTGCCTCCATTCCTCAGAAATTCTCTCACTCTCTAAGATAACAAAGCCCAATGTATCACAATTTACACTACATAGTGATAAATACTGTACAATTAGTTTATTGTAACGAACTATGATAAACAAAATCCAAACAAAGTTCAGAGGAAAAAAACTCTTAATAAGATGATTTCACAAGTATAAATTGTAATTTTTTATTTTTATTCATTTGAACAATGTGAATCACATCAAGATGTGCTGTGAACATCAGCTTTTTTTCAGAACAGTCTTGGTTGCACAAAGTCAGGATTTTTCTGGGGTCCAGCTGTTCTGATGAGACAAACATGTAAATATTGCTGTAGTTCTGCTGGGTAGATTCTGTAGTTCCGTGGGACTTAAAATTTGTATCTATTTTTAGATTGCTGTAAAAAGAATTGCAGCAGCAGAGATCATTTTAACGTTGGATATTGTTCCTAAATAAAGAAAAAAACGCCTTGTACAACATCTGGATTTCATTTTTTAAATTTCCTGTGCATTAAAAAAATCCGCAAATCATTTCCAAAGAAAAATAAAGTAGATTCAAGGCACGTAACTACTTTCAAAAGTAAATTAAGGACGTACATATTAATCTAAACGCCCATAACTAGACGCCCCACCACCTCATCTCTCCCCTCACGCAGCCTGATGAACGTATCAAAATAAAGCTCTCCTCCAATTGGTTGACGCCACAGAAACCTCCAATCTCACTATTATCACTCCATTCGGACAACCAATCAGCAAAGCTTTTCCGCCTCCTGACGTCACTCTCCTCTCTTGTCATCCAATGAGATTTACGGATATTACTGCACTTCTCCTGGTCGTCCTCCTCTCGCGCAGGTAGACGGGACAAACCACGGAAAGGTAAGAACGCTCTGTTGTTGTTCTTTACAGAGGAAACTCTTAGCTGAATTTGAAGCTAATAGTCCTTGTTCGTTTTATTTGTCTTGTTAACAGCGAAGAGAGGACGTTTTTTGAGCCCTTTATACGCGTGTTGTCTCCCACATCGCCCTGTTTAAAACATTGATACTTTAAACTGACCGTTACTTTATGTAGCTTGGGATTTTTTAGTTTTATAATAGATTTTACACAGGTCACAGACTTTGTCTGACTTTGTATGGTTGACATTTTACAATAACAGTTAACGGTCACATTTTACGTAACATCTGTTTACACTAACATTAAGTTCTTGTGTGGCATATATATTTCAATCTTTAGACTTTTTATGACATTTTCCCCTTTAACAAACGAATGTAGAAATAAGAGTCAGTGCTAACGGTTTCCTTATGCAACCTGTGACAAAAATGTTTCCAGTGCGGTGTAAACATCTTGTGTTATTGCTCATTTCTTTAGGCTTTTCTTCCATGAAGCCAGAATGTCCTATTATTTTGGAGGGGTCTTGATCAGTAGTTCTCTGGAGGTTTCAGATTGTTTATCAGGACTTTGAACTGTTTTGGGGATTGCTTGTCATCAGTTCTGAACATCTGGATATGGAATAGAATACAAACCTGTTGCACACGTTTTCAATCACCTTTTGTTATACAATTGTACTTACTTTTGTGTTATGTTATTTAAACTTTTGGGTTAATTTTCAGAGACACGGAGCAGTTTTTTTTTACCTGTTTCTGCATCAATTGTGTAAGAAATGTGCATATAACCACATGCACTCCTCTTCCTGTCGTCTTTCCAGACCCGAGGCACCTTGCACTCTTCGTCATGGCAGTGAACGGCACAGCAGACATATTAAGCTCTGCCTATCTTGCAGTGGAGTATGTAGATGCTGTGCTGCCAGAAAACCCCTTTCAGCCTTCCCTGAAACATGCCTGGGGTTACATGTTGGACACATACACCAAGTTCCAGATCGCTACGTGGGGGTCGCTCATTGTGCATGAGTTTATCTATTTCCTGTTCTGTCTCCCTGGTTTCATCTTTCAGTTCATGCCCTTCATGCAGAAATATAAGATCCAGCAGGTAATTGTGTGTTTTCTTTTATAGCATTTCATTTTATGTTTTTACATTTACTAGTTTACTCACTGATGTGATTTTTGTCCAGGACAAGCCAGAGACATGGGAGAAACAGTGGAGGTGTTTCAAGATGCTGCTGTTCAATCATTTCTTCATTCAGTTTCCTTTAATATGTGGCACATACTACTTCACAGAATTCTTCAGCATCCCATACGACTGGGACTCAATGCCACGCTGGTCAGTGCTGGAATAATGAAACTAACCCTGAATTTAAATAGTTTTTAATTGATTAGAATCTAAATTTGTGATAATGCTAAAATAATATATCTGGATGGTTTTCTGTGGTACTTTTTAAAGTCTTTGTTCAAATTTAAATAATGTATTATGGCTTTTTTATATTTCAGGTTTTTTTTATTCTTAGTTTTACTGCAAATGTTAAAGTCTACGATATTTGTGTGCACTGCCTGATTGACTGTTATGAGTCTAGTGGCCAGTTGTTGAGATTAGAAATATCCAGGAAACTAAATTGATGAAGACTTTTGTCCTGTATGGCAGATTTTTTTTGTGATCCTGCAGACAGTCCTGTTGATTCTCTTGTTTCTTCCAGGCCTTCCCTACTGGCTCGGTGCTTCGGCTGTGCCGTCATCGAGGACACCTGGCATTACTTCCTTCATCGCTTGCTACACCACAGACGGATCTACAAATACATCCACAAAGTCCACCATGAGTTCACTGTGAGTAAAACACACATGTAAATAAAGTATCTTTACTGAAGGGTTACTTATTAAACACATTGTTGCTTCTGTGTATTTGGAAATGATAATTTATCTGGGCGGTTTTCTCAGGCTCCATTCGGGATGCAGGCAGAATACGCTCATCCCGCTGAGACCATCATCCTCGGTGCTGGTTTCTTCATCGGTATCATGATCTTCTGTAACCACGTCTTCTTCCTCTGGGCCTGGGTAGCTTTCCGTCTGCTGGAGACCATTGATGTTCACAGGTGGGACACAATCACAGCATTAACATGCGCATGCAAACACACATGTGCTCTAACATGCTTCCTGTAGAACAGGGATGGTGAACTCCAGGCCTCGAGAGCCACAATCCTGCACATTTTAGATGTTCCCCTGCTTCAACACACCTGCTGCAGATGAACAGGTCATTAACAGGCTTCTACAGGACTTGCTGAGAGGTTGCAGATTTGAATCAGGTGTGTTGAAGCTGGGGAACATCTAAAATGTGCAGGATTGTGGCTCTCGAGGCCTGGAGTTCGCCACCCCTGGTCTAGAAACAGAAAACACTTGAAACACTGGATATGTTGACCTGCTCTGTAATTTGATAGCTTGGCCACCAGGGGGCGATGGACAATCACCGTTAGATCATCTGACGTTTAGGTGGTTTATCAGATTTTGTTTAACTGTTATTATTAAAACAATATATAATATATTGATTATCTTCTATCTATCTAATGCACAAGTTTTCACACTTTGTTGCTGCCTGTGAGGCACTTGGTTGAGTTGTTGTTGAGTTTAAAGTTCTTTACAAATGAAGCTGGACTGGATTCTGTCCTGAAGTGAAATTACACAGATAATAATAAACAACAAATAAACATGGTTCAAACTATAATCATTACTAGTCTGAATATGTTATAAAGTATTGTAGTTGTGATACTATCACATTGACATAATCATCCAAATAAACACCTGCAAAACTGCATTGAAATACCTTTGTGGTAGATTAAAACAATCCAAGCTTTCATTTTGTTTTAAAAGAAATCTAACTTTTTTTCTTAAATTTGCAATTTGTTTATTCTAAAAGCCCAAAGTCGCCATCTACAAATGTTTGTCGCCATATTTCATAACTAATTACAGTTTCTGCAGCGTCACCACAATGTTTCCTCTTCCTTTCTGATAAGCTTGTGCTTTGGGAGAGTTGTCGTAATCTGGGTTTGTTTTTAGTTATTTGAGACGATGTAAATCAGTCCTGAAACTTACCTTCATCTCCCTGTTTTTTTGTTAGTGGTTATGAAATCCCTCTGAACCCACTCCATTTGATTCCGTTCTATGCTGGCACCCGTTTCCACGACTTCCACCACATGAACTTTGTTGGGAACTATGCCTCCACTTTCACCTGGTGGGATAAACTCCTGAACACTGACAGCCAGTACAACAGGTACATGCAGAAAGAAGGAGAGAAGAAGGAGCAGTAAACCACCCGATCAACAACAGAGCGGAAAAATAAAGAAACAGGACTGCCGAACAAAATATCCAATAACTCGCAGACTGGAAAGGTGCACGAAAAATAAATCTGCACAACAGCGATGTGATTCTGAATCGAACTGAGAGCTGATGTCACTTCATCTTCTGTGCCTTCTTCAAACAAGCTGAATAAAAACCTTTAACATTCTCATTTCTTTGCATGTCAACAGATGAAACAGCATCACTTTAGTTGTGAAACGCTTGTTAACCTCTGAATGTTTCAGCACTTTAGCACTTCCTCATTAATCAAAATGACTTCAAATTTTTGCAGTTGAATCTTAAGTGAAAATTTTTATAAACTAAGTGATGACTTCGGAGAAATGTTTGAAGAAAGCTGTGTAATATTTACATAAAAATGGAATTAATTTGTTTCTCCCAAGTTGTTCAAACTTTGTTTTTATGGTTATAATGATAATTAAAGCTGTTTAATTTGACCCAAAAGAGAAACACTCTTCTATATTTATAATAAAAATAAAGTTCAGCTAAGTTTGTGGGTTTTTTTTTTTTTACAGAATTTGGTGAGGCGTGGTCATGATGTATGTTTTAGAATCAAAAAGGATCTGATAATAACAACTGAATCAATTTTATATTTCTGTCTTTGACTTCCGGAGAAATGGGAGATGATTTGAAAGAGTGTTTGCTGCACTGTGGACACACCCGCAAAGCTTCATCCAGCACACACAAGCACAGCCTCGTCAATTCATCACTAAACACATCCGGAAGTGAGGCAGGATTTTCACAATAGAGGGGAATTTTTTTCAGTCAAGAATTGATATGGATTAAAGTGCAGAATTAAATCTTATTGAGTCCAGTCTGAAACAAATAAAGTAAATAAGTAAATAACATGTTCACTAGTTCGCTACGTTTTATTTTCAGTTTGACTGTTTTATCAAACTAATCTTAAATTGTGAGAATAAGGAGATTCTCCGGTTTCAGATCTTTACTGTTATATTATTCAAGCACTTCACTAGATTTTCTTTCTAAAGTCCGAAAACGAATTATTCAGACGACAAATCTATGTGTGTGATGATACAATCTCAATTGAACTCCTATTTTGGAGGAAACGCTGTTCATTTTAATTCACAGATCTAATCCTTGCCCTCATGCGCATTTATTTTGGAGCTCGTGTCCGGATGCGTAAGTCCTTTGTGTGACTTGACGCTGGAGTTTGAGGATCTTGCGCTCCGCTCAGGTAGTACAGCGCATCACACACGCGCGCACAGGGACAGATATTTATAACCCAGAGCGAAGCTGCTGCGCAGATTTAACGCTTGGATCTGAGCCGCAGGCAGTCGCGCCTCAGGCCACACAAACATTCAAAATGAAACAGTTCTGTTCGGTCTTCGTATTCGGGGCCGCAGTGGTCGCCTTGGCCAGCGCAGCCGGTACCGACTCCGGGATCTCCTTTGAGTACCATCGCTACGAGGAGCTGCGGAAAGCGCTAGTGTCCGTATGGCTGCAGTGTCCGAGCATCACCCGCATCTACACCATCGGAGAAAGCTTCGAAGGCCGAGAGCTGCTGGTGCTGGAGATGTCCGACAACCCCGGGAAGCACGAACCCGGTCAGTTTTTACGCACACATCCTGCTTCATAATGCGGTGGATATGCATCTCATCCTGTCATCCCAGCCTAACCCATCTAAACTCGCTGTAATGGCACAGACACGGTCTTTTGCGCAGAGCAGCTTCCAGATGAGGGACAGCCTATAGAATGACCTATGCAGGTGATGAGCACAGGTGCGTTGCGTGTTTTAGTTTGGGTTACAGGGCCTCTCACATTACCTCACATGAATTTAGATGATAGATTGTATCAGCAACGCAAAGCCGCCATTTTGCTGGTTGATAAGGATCTCCATGCTTCAAAGTCGTGACTCTATAAACCATCTGACATGTGACGGATGCAGATATGTTGAAATATTCTGGCGCAGTCAAATTGTGCTTTAACAGCATGAAAATGAGTCAATCCTGGATTCAAAGTCGCATGCACAGTGATGATGTTTAAAAACCTGGATCATCTCCATCATCTATGGTTGGTAACCATACACAGACAACTAGGATTTCAAATTAAAAGTCTTTATGTAGTGTGAATTATTTTCCACGCACTGCTAAATGAAAACAGTTTGTTCCAGAGCTTTTAATGAGCCAGTCCTGGAATGTTCCACTTGAGTTTTATTTAAATATATTCTTACTGGAAGATTTAACAATTTATTTTTCCAGATTGTGTTTATGTTCATTTATAGAATTTGAGTTCTTTTGCTGATTTGGATGAGGTTTGGTACCCAACCAAATTTGTTCTGTTTTCCATTTGAGCCCTTAACTTAAGGCCGAGTGCTTGACCTGGAAACATTTCACATGTGTAACGAACATTTACATTTCTGATGGGTTATTCTTCAATACTTTGTTTTTTTAATGAGTACTATTTGATTTCTGACCCATTTCCAAGTCTCCGGCAGCAGCTTCCACTGTGACAAACAACAGGAAGTGATTAATTTCCCCTCAGTTAAGCTGAGAAAGTATTTTGAGACATTGTAACCCCATGTGTCATGTAGTATTTTTAATAGAAAGGGTGTATTTTCTTCTCTGGGTGTGTTTACATGGTCTAAATGGTGCACCACAGGATTCCCTGTGGAGCTCAACTCACATGGTCACACACACTTAATGATCGTACATGCTAAATAAGCCTGTAATAGTGCTGCGGGCATGAGTCACAGTAGCGATGCGGAGCCCTTATTACTACCAGATGAGTTTCCAAGCCACACTTCTTGGTAGTGCCTCCTCCACCTCCTCCTCTTCTTCTCCTTCTCTGCTGTGCAAAACATCTGTCAAAAGAGAGACGGAGGATAAGACAGGAAAGAGGAAGGGGAGGGTGCTGATGAGACTGATGGGGGAAAAAAGAAGCATGAAAACAACAGATGTTTTTATAATTTTCAATATAATGTCTGCGGCCTTTAATCTCCCCATAAGTTTTCCCACAGACGTTTTAACCTGACTCGGCTCTATGTTCTGTTGAAGGTGGAGCTAAAATAGCGGTTGCCAGGGCAACAGATCGGCTTAGTGCTCCGTGCTGACTGGCGGCTAGTGGTTGGCTGTCTGATAGACGAAGGTCCTGAGCGCATGCATCTGTCAGTGTGCGGCCATCTGTCATGCAGTGCAGCTCAGAGACTGTCTATAGACAATAACACAGGTTATGATAGATAGATAGATAGATAGATAGATAGATAGATAGATAGATAGATAGATAGATAGATAGATAGATAGATAGATAGATAGATAGATAGATAGATAGATATTTTAATGTATCAATGATATAATTACTGTCAATGAAACAATCCATCAGTAAGATTATAAAATTATTTCCAGGATGAACTAATTCAATAAGTCACAAATAATTCATTTATTGTCCACATGAATAAAACGTAAGTCGGACCAGGATAAGCAGGAAAATACCTTCTGAAAACAAAGTTAACACAAATATTCCTGATAGGATGGAAATATAAGAAGAAATGACCTGAAATCAAAGCAAAAAAAGTTGAACAACACCTAAAATGAAAATTAGAAAAACTTAATGACTAGACAAAGCAACTCTGTGACTATGACAAAGACCAATCATTCTTATACGTATTATACAAAAACAAAGCAGAGAGACATGGTTTCTCATTATGAGCTGAGATCGTTAAGTGTGACTCTCATTCACTGAAAAACTCATGTGACAAGTTCAAAGCAGCGCAACAAAGACCGACTATTTACTTGTGGAGTTTCTGGATACTATGCAGAACTTCCTGTTAACCAGTAAGACAGAAATGGACTCCACATAGAGGCTGTTGCTCCATGTTGTTTTTCCAAGTCATGCTTTTATTAGTCAAAAGGATTATGTCAGTTTTAAAAGCCATACATGGTATGATTATGGTTAGTGTCCTGATTGGTATAGTTAGTTACCCTTTAACAAATGCAAAAGCTTCTCCTGACAGCATCCCAGAAACATGGGTGTAGTGGCAGAATAGGAAACGGGTGGGAGAGAAAACTCAAAGGGAAGCAGAAAGAGGATGAGAGAAAGGCCAAAACATCAGCCACAGGTCATTTATTATACATCAGACAACAACTACACACAACCCCCTTCGTCTCGTCTGCTTGACTCAGTCTTCTTCTCCGTCTTTTTAGTTTAGACATGTTTCTTAGCTTTTTCTTGCTTTGTTCAATTTTACACATTAATCTTTTTACAAACAAATGATAAACACTGTTGATTAATTGATTCCAGACAAATTTAATGTTTAACTGTACAGTTTGTAGAATTTAGTGATGTGTATCAGCAATGTGGCACTGTGTCAAAAATGTACCATTTCCAAGTGCGTAGGAAGAACACCAGAAACATTGTAAACACAAAGAGCAGAACAATGTCCCAGTGGAGGAGAACCTGCACCATTTTTAGATCTACAGACTGTTGTGTTAAAGGTAGAAAACTCTGTAGGGACTCTAGGGAGAGAGTAAAACTACAAAAAATCCAGTAGGTCTTAAATCAGGAGCTCAAAATAATGTTAGCACAATGAACCAAGACAGGAAATGGATTAAAAGTTTATCCAAAAAAAAAGAAGGAAAAAAGCATCAGCTGATCCAAATTAATTTCCTCCTCCATGTACTTGAATTACAAATTGCATGGAACCTGTTGATAAGAAAAAAAATACATTGAGTCAACTAATCTTTTTATGAGTCCAAGAACCCCCCCCCCCCCC